>CABFVZ010004747.1:0-33396 GCA_902151445.1 Timema monikensis | reverse complement strand
GAGCCGCAGGATCTTGCTATGAGGGAGGGAGTGATACAACCTGATCACGTCACCTTAGTTTTCGCTGTCAAGAAAGGGTTGGGGTGTTATGAGGCGGACTGGATAAAACTAGCTCAAGATAGGGATAGAGTGTTATGAGGTGGACTGGATAGAACTAGCTCAAGATAGGGATAGTGTTATGAGGTGGACTGGATAGAACTAGCTCAAGATATGGATAGTGTTATGAGGTGGACTGGATAGAAATAGCTCAAGATGGGGATAGGTGGTGTACTTTTGTAAGTGCGGCAAGGAACATTTCGAGTGCCTAATGCCATAGTAATAAATGTAAATAATGAAAAACATAGATCTAATCACCCTCTAAGCCCGTTTTGTCTTAGGGTCAAGACAGAACATTTTTTAGAGAGTTTATGATTTTATCTTGGTGGATTTTGTCTTATCTGAACTGCCGTTGCCTGAAGAAATATCGCGGCGTAAAAGGATATCTCCATACAAGTAGGCGGCGCCCTTAAGCCGCTTTCTCCAGACTTTGAATTGACCTCTCGATGGTCGGTCATGTACGTGAGGGCCGAGTGATATCAGACCACAGTGACAGGGAAGGAAAGGGGAGGGAAGAGGTCACACCACCGTCCATTGACCCCTATTAATAAGTTCATTTTAAAATTTCCCTTTTGATGATTCAATTCCCTGCGGCAGCTACCAAATAACGTTATGGGATGGAGTCACGTGTCTCCTCGTGGCTGTAGTTTGTAACCTATTAGTGACTTTCACATGTTGAATAACCGTTGCTGTCATTTTCCAGGAATTGGTTTGGTTGTTAAAATTCCCACTCTGGTAGGAACTCGGTCAAAATATCAAGCTCGGGTTTGTCGATGATGCAAAAAGCTGGGGTTACAATTCAAGCCCGATGTAATTATATTTTTTTTATTTTTCCTAAATAGTTTCCTCCTTTCCTTCCACGCAAATGCGAATACATTTCCTCTATCTAAATGTTACCATCATCATTCCTACCACATTAGTTTAATAATATGTGTTTAGCTCAAACGAGTGGTGAGACCTGGTGAAAAAAAGTTATTAAATATCGGCTATAAAACAAATTTGTGTGAAATATTATCAAACGATTTGTTTAATACTTTGGAAAATCTTTGTTATTATATGAAAGGTGATTTTAATTTAAAACCAGACTGAATGTTTTAAAAACCAATTTCAAGCCCAACATGTCACTGTTTTTATTTTTCGCTGTGGTTTTTTTCATCCTCTCTCCAAGCTAGTGTGGGTCTACCTCTTCTAAACCAACTTCCTCACCACTACACATGGAATTAAGCCATTAATTTTTTAACGCCACGTCTTACTACCCGTTCGGGTTATACGAAAATTTACTAACTACGCTAATGTGCTAAGGATAAAGAACTTAGACTTTTGATGAAATGTACCCGCAATTTTGTGGAAGTAAAGTGGAAAACAATTTTGGATAAACCACCCTTACTACATCCAACTGTGAATTTAACCTCAATAGCCCCGTCATCAACCGTCTAGTCTATTGCGAGTGTGACTTCTTAGACCATGCAGCTACTGAAGTTGGTAGGTCGGGTGTTATTAAACATGGTGTTAAATGTAGTGAATAATAAGCTACTTCTATGGTCCCATGGTCTAACGCGCCACTCTCTTGTTGGGCTGAACTTTCTAAGACAGGGAGATCGGGGTTCGATCTGGTTGGATGCACTGAGGGTGATTTCCTAAGTGGTTTTCACTTTCCCTCCACGCAAATACGGTTGCATTTCGTCTAAACTAATCCCTCCTTATTCCTGACCAATTAGTGTAATTAGTAAATATCTTATAATCCGAAAGTGTAGTAAAACATGGTGGTAAAAAAGAAAAAAAAATATTTGATTTGGAGATATAAAATTAACTCTTTTCTTATTTTCCTATCCACATAATTGATCACAGACTTTTGATTGATATATAAAACTCTAAAATTAGATTTTAACGGCCGGGAAATCGGTGGTTTACCTCTATAAGAATCTGATTTTATTTTTAGTAAATAATCGGACATTATTAAATATTCTATTTTTAGTGACGAGATAAGCTGGTGTTTGGGTAGGTACTGAATTGTGCGTAGAAGATGACAGTTGCCACGTTAACTTGTGACGCAAGACGTTTATAACTAAACCGAGATAACGTCCTCTAGTAGTTAAACTGCTATTAGGCATATCATTCGGGCTATGTGGCTATTAACGGATCCAGACGATCAGGATACGTTAAGAATTCCAGCTCTGGCGATGGTTTTCCGCATTGTTGTAGATTTTTCTCCCATTCTTTTTTTCTAGATGGATGCTTGGAAATGTAACTAAATCTGACCTTCCGCTTGCTATCTCTGTTGATTAGTCAACGTTAGTTTCAGGTGGCTCAAAAGGACATTCAAACGTTTGGTCTCACAGAAAATTAGCCATTCCCCAAAGTGATATTACAGTATTCAATGGAACTTGTTTCACTAGGATAGGGTGAGCTTTATGAAGTAATAATAATAGCCTACTCTCCAATTTTCAAAGGAAGGGATTTTAGAAAATACAAAAATTTTAAGGCTAACAGTGATAACATTTTACTATATTATTAGTGTTATTTTATAGAGATTGTTAATACAGTATATATAAAATGTGATAACAGCAGATCACGTGACATCATATGAATGAATATGCGAAGGTAAATCTAGTAGGTTTTTTTTAGCTGTCAAATAAAGCCTTTACTATGAAAATTGGGTTATATAAGCATGCCTTGCCGTTACTTATTTGCTCCCCACATCTAGGGACCGTTTGCTTTTTTCACTGTTAAAGAGGATACTAGGAAAGGGGTGCTACTTTCCTCTGTTCTAAAGATAACTTTCCCGACCCTATTCAAGATTTTTTTTTAAACACCGCGTCTTACTACCTGCCCTATACAAAGTTTATGTACCAATGTGTTAGGAATTAAAGAGGTTGAATTTAGATCATGGGTACCAGCATTTGCTTGGAGGTAGATTAGAAAACCATCTTGGGAATGGGAAATACCCTTAGTTTACCTGACTGGGACTTGAACCCCGATATCCCCGTCTTCGGCAGTCACAGTCTATTCTGAGAATGACGTATGGGACCATTCTGCCACCGAAGCGGGTCACATCCAATATTAATTTCTGTTCAAATCCCGTTTAGGGTCTTCGCATGGTGCGATAAGAGCTGAGTTTGGAGTTTTATAGACGTAAGCTTCGTTTACCCTGAAAGGTATTAGCCTAACCTTGACGGACATACACTATTGCCCAACGTGTTTTGTTTCACACATACACGACGGAAACATAGTCCCGGAAAGTCTCTCTTCCTTCGTACCTCCCTCCTACCCCCCTCCACTCCCGTGATTCAGCGGGCTCTTAGCGATGCGGCGGCGGACGCGACATAGGAGTGGAAGTGACGTCGCTTCAGTATTACCTCATGGGCCGGCGGGCTCGGTCGGTGAAGGAGTGAGTGGACTCTTTGAGAGGTCTGTGGCCGTCATAGCCACATCCTTCCTTCCTTCTTCGAAGGATATGTTTTACTTGAATTTGTGCAAGGAGCTATTTTATTTCCTCCGTATTATTTATATATTGTTGTACTTCATGCGTGGGATCTCCAGTAGTGCTCGGGGTGTGATTCGTGAAACGCGTGAAAAGATAGTGTCGTTTTAGTAACAGTGTGTTATTTCTAGTTATTATTATACGGGTCTTTATCATGGGAGATACAAGAATAATGACAATGTGGAGAAGTGAGTAGTTGTGTTTTAATTATTTTACCATTACTCTTATTGTTTGAGTTATAAGCTCATGTACTAATTACTCGGGTGACCTGGCGGTCTAGGGGTAAGGTGTCAGACTTCTGTGCTGGCGGCCGGGGTTCAATCCTCGGTCCCGGCACAGATTTATCTGATTACCAAACCCTTCCTTCACCTCTGACAAGACATCTTGCGAATGTGGGGAATGCCAGGCCTCCACCGTGGTTCGGATTCCACGTTAAACTGTAGGTCCTCCATTTCATCTCACAATCACCCTACCATTACACATTAGTGTAAGTGCGTATAACCCGAACGGGTAGTAAGACGCGGTGCTAATAATAATAATAATAATAATAATAATAATAATAATAATAATAATTACTCTAACGTATTATGGATGAAAAAGTTTGTATATTGAGGAAGTGCACCCGCATTATCGTGAAGGGAGAGTGGGAAACTGTTTAGGATAAAACCACCCTCAGAACAACTGACCTGGATTCAAACCCCGAGTTTTCTGTCATCCGTAGTCTAGTCTATTTGGAGTGTGATGCCTTAGACCGCGCGGCCACCGCAACGGGTCCTTCTAACTTTAGATTAAAAAATAACAAACAATATTATTCGTGTCAAATAAATGAAACGAATAAATTAATGAAATTAATTCTTTAAATCATTTCAATATAATCATTTATGCATTGCTATAAACCGGGAATCTCAATTTTCGGAATAGAACAATTCACTGTTTCTGTAACGGTACTAATAGTGTCCCCATTTGAGTATATTATTTTGGGTTTGGAGGGGCTTGGGGTTCGAGGGGGAAACGTAGCTAGTACTGGATTATGTATGAAAATATCACCCTGGATGTGTCGAGGACAAGTGTTTCAAGTACAAATAGTAGGCTACATTCTTTTAACATTATATTGCTGAATATTATTATATTAGTCACGTTTGTATGACAAATAGTTATATCAAGAGGAAGCCTTGAATTAAAAACGAACCATTAATAAACAAACAAGCCTTGTACGTCTAACATAAAACAACAAATTATATCATTAGATCATTTATACACCTAATTTTTATAATGCCTGAAGTTTCGAAACTTTTCTATCCATATAGTAAGTGTTGTGCTTAAAATACTCCTTTGTTATTAATATTAAATAATGTTTTAAGCAGCGGGTCTTAGTAGCTATTTGGATTAAGCGCTCATGTACTAATTACGCTTATGGTTTTAAGAATAAGGAATACCATATTTAGAGGAAGTGTACTCATATTAGCGTGGATGTAGAGTGGGAAAACAATTTTGGTAAAGCCACCCTCAGTACACCCGACCGAGATTCGAACCTCGATCTCCCCGTCCTCAGCAGTCTAGTTCAGGCCTCGATCTCTTGATCTCCCCATCATCAGCAGTCTAGCTCAGGCCTCGATATCCCTGCCTTAGCAATCTAGTTCAAGCCTCAATATCCCCGTCATCGGCAGTCTAGTTCAAGCCTCAATAACCCCGTCATCGGCAGTCTAGTTCAAGCCTTGATCTCTCTTGTCACTGGCAGTCTAGTTCAAACCTTGCGGCAGTAGTTCAAGCCTCGATTTCTTTCATCAACAGTCTGGTATACAGCAAGAATAGCGCGTTAGACCATGTAGCTAACAAAACGGATTAGGCCTGGTGCATACATCCGTTCTTTTGACGTGCAGTGTCGCTGTGGTGCCGTAGTGAGACTGGACAAATCGATACACACACTGCGGGTAAATGACGCACTGTACTCATTCTGCCGCCATCAGAGATGGATGTATATCGGAGGAAAAAAGTTTAATTTTGGCTTATCTTGTATACAATCCGATTAATAGAATTAGAAAATAGTTGGGTTAGTTTTTCTCTCGAAATAAGGTACCGAGAGACCGGAGCTGCATTTGTGGTACCGTTGCGGCTCTGTGGGGAACTGCGGGTCAATATGCACGCAAGATAGGACGTATACTCCATTCACGGTAGGAATTACTCTCTGTAAGGTATTTTTTCCTACCAATATCCTACTATATAATATATTTCTGGTAGGGAAAAAGGTTTTTCAGAAAACAATTCCTACGGTGAACGGACTTTACGTTACCGCAACGTCACCGGAGGTATGTGTTCATTGCTCCATCTATCTTAGTATCCCAAACCATTCCAGCACCGCAGTAGAACCACAAGTTAAAAAAACTGTTGTGCGCACTGGACCTCAAGGTGGGATGGACGACTTGAGAAAAGGCCAATGTTTTTGCACTTTTTATGGCAAAACTTTTTTTTGTACAAAACAAATAAAATATTGCTCCACTACAAACATGGAGTTTAATTTTCCTCACGTGTTTATATCAACAGTTCCTGAATAACTTTCATGAACATGGTGGCTTTATCTAAGAATTTTTTAAATAAAGAAAAGGTTGTCATTTAATTTCAGAATATCCTTGAGATTTTAAGGGTCATCCATCATGTGAAGAAAATTACATTCTATATTTGTACTGGAGCGTTTATTTTTATTTTGGAAAAAAAAAAAAGTTTTGCCATAAAACTGCAAAAACAGTGGCCTTTTCTTGCGTCCCCTTCCATCCCACCTTAGTACTAAATATTAATTTAGTACCGTTGGTAGCGAGTTTACCTATTGTTTTAAGGGTCTCTGATTTGATTATCATAAATGAGCAAAGAGTATCACTGTAGAATTTGTTTTTGTTCCTTAAATGGTCTGGGGTATTCTTATATTGTTTGCCCTAGAATTAAGATAGAAATAATAGCATTCACAGAACTGAGTAACCAAACATTATTGCCAGAAAGGGACCGGGGAATAAAACCCGCGCCTATGCCCACGTGCTCCAAATGTAAAGCTATCTATTTAAAAAAATTAATCACCGCGTCTAACTACCTGTTAATATTGTACTCACTCATTTATTGAGAATTGCTGGGGATAGGAAAGTTGGAGTTAGAATCACCACGTGGTATTATGAGGGTGATTTTTTCTTAAGTAGTTTCCCCAGCCTTCATGCAAATTTGGGTACATTTCCTCTCAATTATACCTTTCTCATGCTTACAAATTAGAGTAGTTAATATTTATCTAGATGTACCGTGTCTTGCTGCCCGTTTGGGTGATCTGTATTTTACACTAATGGGAAAGGTATGAGGAAGGAGTAATTTAGAGTAAATGTAACCACATTTGGGTTGAGAGAGAGAGAGAGTGAGAGAGAGAGAGAGGGTGAAAAACCATTTAAGAAAAGTCACTCTCATTACCCACGCACAAAGATTCAAGTCCCGGCCTCTGCGTTAGTGGCAATCCTCTTTGATTCGAGAGTGACGAATTGATTGGTTCATGGTTTACACCAACATGGTTTCAAAAGCCAAATAAAAAAACCAATAACCCACCGTGTATTGTTTCCTAATAGACTTTTATATTTGGCTAGCTTTCTTTATGGTTAGCAAGTCTACACATATAGGGACTTCTGGGATGGTAATACTACTATTCAACAAATTAATCATTTAATTATATCATCAACAGTGGACATCTTTATGACGTTTACGAGCAGCCAGTTATAAAACCATTAACAAGATGGACCGTCATCGCTTTCATGGAGCGCAAGTCGCAAACTCTGCATCAGATTTACTCCACGAATCAGCAAGAGGACCTCCCACACGATTATATACGTCTCAGTCGATGATCCGTATAGCACGACGCAGTATAATAATAATAATAATAATAATAATAATAATAATAATAATGTTCTAGTTGAATATTTTACAGTCGACGATTGTAGAATGAACTCTATTTACAAGTGGGTCGTGCTCTGCGAGAGCCATCAAGGTGTAGAGAAAGTTGTGGGTCACTACCACAGCCCTGATGGTTATTGGATAATGGTATCACTTGAGAATATGGTGGATTTGTACTAACTCCCTCACGGCCATAGGATAGTGACATCACTTGAGAATGTGGTGGATACCTACTAGCTCCCTCATGGCCATATGATAGTGACATCACTTGAGAATGTGGTGGATACCTACTAGCTCCCTCATGGCCAAAGGATAGTGACATTACTTGAGAATGTGGTGGATACCTACTAGCTCCCTCATGGCCATGGGATAGTGACATCACTTGAGAATGTGGTGGATACCTTAGGATAGTGACATCACTTGAGAATGTGGTGGATACCTACTAGCTCCCTCATGGCCATATGATAGTGACATCACTTGAGAATGTGGTGGATACCTACTAGCTCCCTCATGGCCAAAGGATAGTGACATTACTTGAGAATGTGGTGGATACCTACTAGCTCCCTCATGGCCATGGGATAGTGACATCACTTGAGAATGTGGTGGATACCTACTAGCTCCCTCATGGCCATGGGATAGTGACATCACTTGAGAATGTGGTGGATACCTTCTAGCTCCCTCATGGCCATGGGATAGTGACATCACTTGAGAATGTGGTGGATACCTACTAGCTCCCTCATGGCCATGGGATAGTGACATCACTTGAGAATGTGGTGGATACCTTCTAGCTCCCTCATGGCCATTGGATAGTGACATCACTTGAGAATGTGGTGGATACCTACTAGCTCCCTCATGGCCAAAGGATAGTGACATAAGTTAAGAATGTTGTAGGTGTTTACTAGCTCCTTAGTGACAATGGGATAGTGACTTAACTTGAGAGTGTGGTTTATACTAACTCCCTCACGGCCATAGGATAGTGACATCACTTGAAAATGTGTTGGGTGAGCAATAGCACCCACGTCTTGTTCAGTGGGAAATTTGAGGCTACTGAGAGGTATCGCGACTCAACCGTGCATAGTCTCTACACCTTGATTAGGCCATCGCGCATCACTTCAAGGAATTTTACGACCCTTGACTAGGTGTGGCCGTGGTACCTTTTAGGACTTGATTCGTTTTTGTTTTTTTAGCCATCGGGATTGGCCATAAGGTGTTGGCGTATTTGTTAAGCCTCAGGATAACAAGCACTAGTTTGAGCCCGAATGACTGCAATTGTTTTTTTATATATAGTACATATTGTGATCGGTAGATTTTGTTGCAGTTTTTATAACAAAATACCTATTTTGGCCCAAATTAGTGAGAATATTATTTCATTGATAGGTTTAATTGGATCTTCTGCATATAGTAATCTCAACACTTTTTAAATATCTGTGATTAAACATGATTTTCCGTCCTTATTTTAAAAATACTGTTCAAATGCCTCTATCCTCATAACAAAATATATTCAAGGATGGCTAATTTCCAAATATTAATATTCTTTTCGTTAATTTTTATATTTTAGCACCACATCTTACTACCCGTCTGGGTTATACGCAAGTGCTCATTATTTAAACACTGTTTTGACGATCTTATTAGTTTCTCCCGAATCCTCTGAGTGGACGTAGAAAAATTGAGAATTAAATATGTTGATAGGTGTTGACGTTTCATTATCCTCTGAAATCCAAAAAAGTACTTTTTGGAGATGCCGTCTGTCTGTATCTTATCTTAGAACTAAAACATTTTACCAATCGCACTTAAACTGGATATCTGAGGTTTTCATAATGCTTGCCAGAGCAATTTTTGGAATTAAGATAATCCTATTTAAAAAAAAAAGAAGCACCCCGCCTTACTACCTATTTGTGTTTATACACTTGTGTACTAATTACGCTATGTGTTAGGGACAAGGAAGGCTGAATTTAGAGAAAAGGTACTAGAATTTTTGTAGAGTGAAAGTGGTAAAACCATTTAGGAAAAAAACTCAGTACGTGTGACCGAGATTCTAACCCCGACCTCCGTCATCGGCAGTCAATCTAGTTAGAGAGTGACGTCGTAGACGATGCAGCCTTATAAGCAGGTCCAACCTTAAAATTACTTAGGCTGTTTACCTAAGGGCTAAAATAGAAAATAAATCGATTTTCTCAAAATTATACTTTAAAGATTTAGAAGACTTAGATTAAAATTAATATTTAGGTATTATAACGTTACAAAAAAAAAACGCATCTTATTTTTTTTCAAGAAAATTAATCTGAGGGTAACTCACATCAGTGGATACCTCCAATTTTGATCATATCAATCCTTTGGGTTAGAAATAGCTTATCATTCCAAAGTTGTTGAACTATTAAAAATTAAAAAGCTTTATTTAAAATATATTTGTATAAAACCAATAATTTCCGAGCCATTGGCAAAAATTTTTTTTAATGAAGGTCTTTTAAAAGGGGAATTGATTATTATGCTCTGGTGGATAGAAATGTTCCTCTTTTCTGAATGTTTTTGTAACAATCTATATTATTTCATTTATGATTTTCGGTAGAATGCGATTATATTATTTCCTGTGTGTTTTTGCAACAATGTTTATTATTTTGTTTCACATATCATACGAGTTTTAAATAAATATCTATATTTGTAGCTAGAGGAGCGGTCAAACATGTACGGTGGGTGTACCGTACCCTTTTTTCATATAGGACTCAATCGAAAGAAAAAGCTCGGGATTCGATTTGGTTTTTATAACATATGATTTTAAAATTTTCTATTACTATTCTCTACGAGTAAATAAGCAAAGATTGGTATTCTGATTAGATATTTTGATAATTGAAAAATTACTCCTGGACACGGGGATCAAACCTGGGACCTTTGGCTTAGTATGCCAATGCTCTAACCACAGAGTAATCCAGGAATCGTCCTGTACCCCGGGTCATTCTTCACTCATATTTTAAGGCAGAATCTGTGATGGACGTGCGTAGATCATCGGCTACAAATGTGTACTCGTACAAATGGCAGTAATAAGCCAAGTTCCGAGTCAAAGATGGCTGCGTTATCTGATAGCTCGTGATCTTAATAAAATCACACATTTGTAGCTGATGATTTCTGCACGTCCATCATAGACTCTTCCTTAAAATATGAGTGAAGAATGAGCCTGGGGTCACGGGTTCAATTCCCGTGTCCATGTGTCATTTTAAAATTTTCAGAATATGTTATCTAGATGGAGTAATCCTTACTAAAAGCATAAATAATAGCTTCGGCTATTTGATTCTTAAGTTCTGATTAGAGGTTGAAAATATTGGATTCGGACAAGACTAATTTCTCTTTATGTTTGCCATAAAATATGTTTATCGTAAAACTAATCAAATACGACACCTTTATTTCCATCCCACCTTAGAAATAGTTATGAGCTCCCCATCTATGATAACAGTTATCAGGAAGTACACCCTTCTTTTTTTTCCTTTGGTATATAATGATGAGTTACATACCCTGTATTGATCACATTACATTGTTAGGATAGTAAGTCTCGTAGATTACGGTGGGTGATACACACAGCGCGAATGGAAGAATCTAGAACCATGCTCGGGGTGATGACTGGCAAACCTAATGGGAACTAACCATTGGAAAGACCTAGACGCAACTGAGAGGATAACATTATAATGAACCCGAAAGGAATAGTGTAATAAGGTGGATTGGATAGAACTAGCTCACGATAGGGATAGGGTGTAATGAGGTGGACTGGATAGAACTAGCTCAAGATACAGATAGATGGCGTACTTTTGTAAGTGCGGCAATGAACTTTGGGGTTCCTAGTGCCACAGAGTAAGTGAATACAAATTCGGTCTGCCCTCTCCTTCCGCCCTCCTTTACTCATTAGTAATTAAGAGCTAGCGAGGCTTATGCTTCACCGTTCTACAAAGTAATTCAATACCCGAGAGATTTCATTCTCTTCATTCTCGTGATGCCGGTACCGTGTAGCCCAAGGTGCCACAGCTCTAAGTATGTCATCTCCAAGAAGGTGTGGTCCTGATTGTCAACCTAGAGGAGAGACGTGTTCGTCGTACAGTTCGGTCATTGTCTGGTTCTTATAATATCAAGTCGCCCGGCCGAGATAACGGGGACGGTCTCATAGATCACTCTCCAAAGTCACTTCCTCAAACGATTTCAATCGCCGTGAGAAATTCGTGTGTTGGATCGATTTGGTTCTTTACCGAGTCACACTATTTTAACGCTGAAATCTAAAGGTTGAGAGTACAACTTTTGACAGAAATAGTTTATGTGACCGCGGAATTTAACGAAATAAATTTTTCACGAATGAAATTTGATGATTTATGTAAATACTTAACTTAGGTCCTATATTGTAAAAACATCGGATGAATTTTTTTTAAATTATATGGTTTTCTTAATCTATTATGCTGTAATACTTAAATCCCAAAACATTGTGATACGGTATAAATTTTTTGGTAAATCATCAAACGTATGTCCTAGGATAAACCTACCAGCATTTTTTAAACATAAGTTCTACAATTTCAATAATTCATTGTTGAGCTAAAAAATTTGCGAGGTTATTAAAATAGTTTTTACTTTGACGATATTTAATTAAAATTGAACAAACGGGTGATAATACATAGTGTTAAGAAAGTTTTCTATACACATCTAACTCCAGCTTATGACATTAATAAAACAGCAATAGGCATAGCTTGAGTTTATAGTCCGTTCCTTTTACCCCATATGGGGCTAAACCGGGGCCTACGCTAGCTATCGGGCCTGCATGCTTTTCCCCCACCACTAGTGTGACGTCAGGCCGAACGGCGGTCCTGTCCGATCTGTCACAACGTTAGTTCTCCCTGTACAGGTTGATTTATTGTTTAATTGGTTATGTGAGTTGTTTAAGAGGTGACTATAATGTTGTGTTGTTTAACTAGTTCATTTGTATAGTGAGTGTTGTATGAGTGTAATCTGCTGTAAGTACATTATTCAACATTAGTTTCAATGCCTTTAAAATGCTGTGTGCCTGGATGTAAATCCAACTATGAATCCACTAATATAAAATCCGTATTCAAATTTCCCAGTGATGAAACGCTCAGACAAAAATGGATTCGGTCCATTCACAGAGACAATTTTATCCCTTCCGCGTACTCAGTCGTATGTGTAGATCATTTTACGGAATCAGATATTATTAGAGAAGACTCCGTAAAAAGGCCCGATGGCACCATTTTATCTTGTAGAAGAGACAAACCTAGATTAAAAATTGGTTCATACCCAACAATTTTAAACAATTTACCCTCATATTTGTCTAAGACCTTGCCAAAAAAAAGAAAGACGCCTGAAGAAAGACAACAAGAAATTAAAATTCTTAAAAAACAGAAAGAAATTGAAATAGCTGGGAAAGATAATATCCTAAACTTTGCTGATTTTAGATTAAATGTTTCAGAACACTATAACAAGGAACAAGGGTATTTAATCTTAAATGAAGAAAATAAAATAATATTTTACAAACTAAACCTTCCTATAGAAGGATCACCATCTATTGTAATTTCTGTATGTATAAATAATGTTATGGAAACTAAAGTGTATTACAAGAATGTAGAAGTAACTGAACATGTATTTAGACTAGTAGGCTCAGTTAATGATACCACGTGTAGATTGTGGTCTAAGTTAATATTAATACTGGAGGCTTCAAATAAGTTGATTTCTCAAGAGAAATATAATGTAAAAGAAATATTTAAATCTCACATAATGTTGTCTCAAGAAATATTACATAAATGCCAGTGTTTGGAAAATATTAGCGACAGGGATAAATCAAAACTGGAATTCATTGAGGAACAGCTAGGCCTCATTGTAGCTGAATCACCTCGGTATTCAACAAGAATGTTGATATGGGCATGTACATTTTGTTTTACATGTCCTGCAGGTTATATAGCTTTACGAAACAGTGAAATACTAACTCTGCCTCACCACAGATATTTAGATAGTTTCAAAATGAAGTTGGGTCCTGGAACATCAGGAATAAGTAAGCAACAAGGTTCTTACCTCAAGAAAAAGAAAGATCTATTAGAAAGCAGTGAACTATTTGTATATATTTTAGTTGATGAGGTCTATGTACGACCCGATGTTACTTACAAAGGCGGGAAAATTGAAGGCATGGTGATAAAAGGAGGAGGCCCTCAGGTTGCCGAAACTGTTCAAACTTTTATGATTTCCTCCATAACATCCAATTACAAAGACGTTGTTGGCCTATTCCCCCAAATTCATATGAATGGCGAAGATCTTCACAAACTGATGCTTAGTGTATTGGAGCTTCTAACTTCAATAAGGTTTCGAGTAGTTAGCATTATATCGGACAACAATAGGGTGAACAGAAAAATGTTTGACTTGTTGTGTGGGGGGGAAATGCAACTTTTTATCACAAACCCTTACAACGAAGCAGACAAGGTATTTTTGTTATTTGACACAGTGCATATATTTAAATGCATTCGAAACAATTGGCTGAACCAACAAGATACAAACCAAACCTTAATATTTCCTGAACCCGAGGTCCTACTAAAGCAAATATCAACGTCCGAATCGGAATTATCTAAAATAAATTTCCCGCAAAACAGAATGTGTGCCAGCCTAAGTCATCTTAAAACCCTGCATAGGACAGAACAAGAACAGCCAGTGAAATTGGCTCCAAGTTTATCAAGAAAAGTTTTGTACCCTAGTAACATAGAAAGGCAAAACGTAACTTTATGTCACAGGCTTTTTGATGAAAAAAACATTGCTGCCCTGAAAATCATTGGAGGGGACATAACAGGTACTTGTGAATTCATTTTAGTCATATTAACTTGGTGGAACCTTGTTAATACTAAAAGTAAATTTTCTGGGATTGCTTTAAGAGATGAACTAAGAAAGCCTGTCACATCGACCACTGACAAAAGAATTACATTTCTTATAAGTCTAGTAGATTGGTTAAAACAATGGTCTTCATTTGATTTTTTCGGAGAAAAGAAGATACGAGGTAGTCTTTGTGGGAAACTGAGCGCAGAAACTGAATTTGCTTTCACACACACAACCCTAGCAATGATAGAGATGTGTAAGTATCTCCTAGACACATATATACTAAATTATGTTTTATTAGGAAAATTTCAGAATGATAACATAGAGTCCAGGTTTGGTCAATACCGCCAGATGAGTGGAGGGAATTACCACATAAGTGTGACGGAAATTCTGGAATCAGAAAGAAAAATAAAAGCCATATCTCTGTTAAAAATACAATCATACAAAGCGGGAGAGTTCTCCATCAAAGATTTAAGTTTAGAAGAAGATGAAGAAAGAGACGACAAGGAACTAACTGAAAGTGATGTTTTGGCAGACTGTCCAAATGTATATGATGAAGTTAAAAACTTAGAAACTTCACAAAATGAACTAATGACTCTGATATACATAGCAGGCTACGCTGTTCACAAGATCGAAAAACTTAAAAACTGTACATCGTGTAAGAATGTTATGAGGTATGAGTGTGTTATTGCAGGAGAAGATGTTGCTGCGAAAGAAAACACCCAATATTTAAAGTTTATTGATAGAGGGGGTCTTAAAAAACCGAAGCCCGAACTTGTGCATATTTTAAGTAACGTTTTAAAGTTATTCAAACGTTTAACAAGCCCAGTTCACGAAGAAATGTTTTTGGAAAAGAAGTCTCAAAAAAACATGTTGTTTAGTTTAGCAATGGACTTGCTAAAGGAGAGTTCAAACTTGTGTTCATCTATTTGTTTTGAATGTAAATCACCTCATTTTAATATTGTAAAGAGGCTTGTTTCAATTTTTTGTAATATCCTTCTTAATAATTACACCAAAGTTATCAAAGACAGATTAGGCCAGAAAAAAAATGAAAAACGAAAAGTAAAAAAGTTGTCTGGATAAAAACTTTTTCTAGTGTTTTGGTAAAAAAAAAAGTGGTTAACTGTGAGTGAAGAGAAATAATTAGCTTATTTTTATTTTATTATTTGGTGGTGATGGGCAGAAGAACAGAAGCGCTAAGCTTTTGTACAATTAATGTCATCCCTTGGTAAGTTTAATTAAAAACCTATATTATTTTATTATTTCTGTTTGTAGATTTGTTTAGTGATTTTGTATTCTGATGATTTTTAAAAAGTAGGACAACTTAAATGAATTTAATTGAATGTGTTTAGCACGTGGTGAAAATAAATCTTTACCGCTAAGCTTTGATCTGGCCCCACAAAAAATTAAAAATATCATGCGTTGCCATAGCCTTCATGTAATAGTTTTTATATTTTATTGCCTTACATAAAATTACTATGTTGCTATGAAACTGTCAAAAAATGATAAAACCTATAGCCTAGAAAACAATTACTCAAAGATTCTCAATTAGAAAAAATAGGTAGCTGACACGATATTGGGAAATGGTTTTAGTAAATTATATCTGTAAATGCTATTGCTTTGACGTTCTATTACAGTATTTCAATTGTATGGCTTAGGCTAGGTTATATGTAAATTAAACCAATTCACTATTATATTCAAGTAAGAATGCTGCATAAAAACGCCATACCCATAATAAACCCTTGGCAGTAACATTACTTGTAAAAATAAAGTTTTAGTTGGTCGTCACGAGTTAACGCCGTGCTAACTAATGGAGCGCAGCGGCAGCCTACCGCCTCTCTCTGTGACGTCACGCCAGTAGCATGCAGGCCCGTAGCTAGCGTAGGCCCCGGCTAAACCATAAGTCTTGCTTGCTCTTGCTCTCTCTCTCTCATTCTCCCTCTCCCTCCCACCCACACTTAGCATTGATCTAAGTCTGTTCCCTTTCTAAGAAGTTACAGTACAGTAATGCATGTTTCATTTAAGTTGGTTTATATTATTTTGCTAAAAGCTTTATTTATAGGCCTATAGATTTACTTGCTCCATAGTTCGTTACTATGCATACACAGTATGAATAAAATAAACTGGAACCTATTTTACTCACTACCCGTAGGTTATGCTCTCGTTAAAACTAATTGTAGGTTATTTAGCGAGATCACTTCAACTTCATTTATTGCCGTGGTACACAGATATTTCTAAATAAACTCACCAAGACATATCTCTAAGATGATCCAAAATCCTACTGGTATATGGTAAAATGTTGTCTGAAACATAACTCTTTTAATGGTGTTTATAATATAAGTCTCTAATAATATAGCATCTTAAATTGTTATGTCTAAGCTTTCAAGCTGATAAATTATTTTTTTAAATTCCATGTGTTTAAATTATTCTATTTATTTTCCAGACCTATCACCTGTGCGATGGCAGCGCCGTCACGTTTCCGACACGAACTGCTACAGCGTTAAAGAGCGGATCGTCGTGATGGGTACTGCTGCCGAGCGCAACGGGCGCTGTTGGTCTCCTCACCGAAGACGCCACGCCTCTAAGATTACCCCTCCTATAACCCCCCCTACCATCCTACTCGACGGATCACCGGTTCCATGCACACCTTCATCAAGGGAGAAGCGTAACCCACTCCTCGATCGTGTCAAAAACACCCGCTTGTCTTGCTTCCGTTCTTCCGGCACTGCGTCACAGCCGGAAGAGTCTTCCGGAAGCGAAGCCGGATCCTCCTTGTCAAATTTCAACCACCCGGAAGATGATGACGACTGCCAGGAATTACTTAGCTGCGATCAAGACAGCCTTGACGATAAAGATTTTAGTTCTGTCACGCCAAGTCCTTCGTGTCTCCTCCGATTAGATCATCAGATCATAAAGGAAGTGGAAAATGAAGGTGATGCGAGTGAGTCAGAAATTAGCAGCGTGTGTTACGACCCTTTGTCTCATATAAGACCTGGTGGTAGGGTCCATGTCGACAGAACAGGAGTGTACAGTGTGTCCAAGTCTAATGAGAATGTTGTGTACTTTAGTAGTCAAGAAGAGGATTTGCGGTATCACGAACAGGGAGATGATTCCGGAAGTCATTTGGAGATTAATATAGGAGACATACACAAGTCGCTAGGAATACATCCCTCAAAATCCTTAGGGGACAATAGTACAAAACAGCCCAAATCAAAATGGAGGAGGAATTCAAGAGATTCTGTGAGTTCAACGTCATGTCTCTCTGCCAAATTGAGGGCCATGTCGGAAAAATACCTCAAGTCCTCCACTAGTCGTTTCTTGGCTAAATTGTACCGCCACACCGGAATAAATACTCAAACCAGCGATTATAACGAAAATGGAACTGATAAGAAAAACAAACCGTCCACAAAGGCAAAGCTGAGGAGTTTCTCTTACGGTGCGTTGCCTGGTATCGAAGAGTTTCAGAGACGGCACAACCCCTTGTACCATGAGGAAGATGAAGATATCCACGATCATATTGGGGTTATCGAAGACCTGGGTCACGTCAGTGCAAGGGAAGTAGAGGACTGTGATAGTGGCATTATCGTCAACGATTCTACGACATCATCCATGCTGGAAGGTGGTTTGTGCAATAGAGGCTCGTGTCGGCGAGAGAGCATCAGCTCTCATAAATGTACTCGTGGACAGTCTGGTCAAGTTTGCAGTCATCTTCGAAGTGCTTCTCAGGATCATCAACGATCAATATCGCTCTGTCACTATCATCCAAACTTTCATCCTGCAGAGATCAGACCGACTACTAACTACCTGGACGAGAATGTTGATGTGTGGAGTAATGGAAGTCGTGAGGAAAGTGCATTGGAGCCCACGGACGATGATGTTAGTTCCGAGAGGAAATGTCCTCAAAGAGCCGCTTCATTGGACAGGCGAGAGATGTTTCGCAGGTACCATTCAGGGGAGTTCGGAAGTCATGATAAAAGGATTTCAGAAACTTGTAGTCCAGAGCTGATGCTCGAGCTGACAGATAAACAACGAAGACGGCAAAGGATTTCATCAACGAACGTAGACTCTGAGATAGTTAAATCTGCCCCCCCTTTGCCACCTCATCGTAATGAGGTGGACGCTCTTGACACCACAGGACCCACAAACCTGAGGAGGGAGTTCAAGGTCATCCGACTTTGCAGGACCGAGCCCGGAGAGGAACTTGGCATCTTCATAGCTAAGACTTTGTTGTTTGAGCAAGGGAATCCCGGATATGTCATCGCTCACATTGTTCCTGGTGGAATAGCAGAAAGGTAATTAACTGAAACATGTTTTGATAACTAAATTTTAGTATTAAAAACCTACATCAGCTGAAACTACAATTTTTCTATTTCAACATGCAATATATATCCTGACGAAAAAAAAATAGAATTAATAAATATTCGTAACATGTCATACTTTGTAGGAACAGTATAAATAATTATAGTTTTAATGGTAAAGTTATGAAAATAAAGAGTGGCATGCAACTAATTGATATAGTCCAACTTTCTTGACTTGTATGACAGCTAGAAAAGTAGCTAGATCTGCTTTCACGTATTAAAACGTCATTAAATGCGATCTTGTAATTGATAAATTTTGATATATATCATCAATACATACAAACTAACACAAACTAACACTTATAATTTAGTAAAATACTATAAATGTTAAACAAAAAAGTTTGTATTTACAAAAATCTCTCCTTATGAAAATTAGACTGTAGTCTGGGGTAAAATATGACTACCTCTAATGATTTATTAAACATGTATTTGAAATATATATAAAAAACAAATTAGGCAGTGAATCTGTTGGTAAAGCTTATACCTTTTAAATACACCTGTTGACAATAAAGGTATTATAAATATTTAAGCTAGTTTATGACAACACGCGTCGTATCATCATCTTATTTTCTTGGTTAGAATTATGACCGGTTTAAAATGCACCTTAATCGTCCCCAATACTCGTGGGTCATTTGTTAGTCAGCGCTAGTTATTTTTATATTGTATTCAGATGTTAGATAGTTATGTATACTGAAAATGTTTTGTGTTGAGGTATTATATACATAAAAGTCAATAAATTTATTAGTTTAGTCGAATTTAATGAAATAATTTTACTATTGATTACATATTAGGAACATATTTTAAGGCCAGCTCTTTCATATTAGGCCAGATGACTTTTTTTTCACCAGGATGGTAAACAACAAACTAAACAACACAATTGACATTGTTTCCTGACCTACGAAAGTTAAAAGGTGGTGGATGAAATGTCCAATATTGGGAGTCCTACAAAATTGGAAGAGGTCACTAATAAATATGTTACGTTACAAGTTGATTGTGAACTAAGGACATTGTAATTTATTTTAATGTTGCATATGTTGTCATATTTTTAGGGATGCCACGCTGCAAGTTGGTGACGAGATTGTTAACGTCAATGGCCGCCGTTTGCGAGGACTGACGATGGGTGGAGCAAGAGAGGCTTTAGGCAGCGGTCTCTCCGAGGTGGACCTTGTCATAGCTCGTCCTCTTCACCCACATGACATGCTCCACGAAGTAGTTAAGCGCCGTACGTCAGGTTCTCGTCGTATCTCCATCAGCAGAGACACCATGATCGAAAGTTCCGTCGACTACGAAAACGTCTCGTTTCTTCCGCAGAACAGAGACAACTACTTCAACACCTCGGAGACTTCATCTTCTGTCCACAGTAGCATGTCTTTCAGTCCCGACTCACTCGCCGAGAAAGAGAGGATAGACTCTACTTCGTCAGAAGCCACCATTGCTATCGATGGCATGAGAGACGAAGTATTTGACAACAACGACAAAGTCTTCAGCTCGACACCCAAAGCCGTGAAAAAGCGTCACCACTTTCAGAAAAACTCGAGCGGTAAACTTTACCGAAGGAATGTCGTCAGCTACTCTGAAGGTTTGAAACCTTCTTCCGCTTTGGGGAAGAAGGAAACCTCAGTTTTCGAAAGCGAGTCTAAAAGTACTGAAAAGCATCCGAAAAGTAGGAGTAAGAACATCGATAAGCTGACGTCTAAAGTGTCGCTGTGTTCAAATGAAATTGACTCTCTTACGTCAACGACCAACTTCTGTACTTTGCCCCGTCGACCGAGGTCGACGGTGTGTACCTTCCACACGGTGATCTTCGAGAAGGGTTCCGGCAAGAAAGGTCTTGGGTTTACAATCGTTGGAGGCAGAGACTCTCCACGTGGAGCCCTAGGAATCTTTGTGAAGAGTATCCTGGCTAATGGTCAGGCAGCAGACGATGGAAGATTACGTGCAGGTGAGGAAGAAAATAATTGAAGTATATAAAATGTTAGGCGTTAAAGATGAGTGTACGCATGCTTGGCTCTAACATACCATACATTTTTGTATCCACTGTCTGATTTTTAATACTCTTTTATATAAAAATACTGATGGGATTAGCTCAAAATCGTCCTTCACATCTTGTAGATTAGATAAATACATTGAAAGTATTAACAAAAGATTTTATGTCAGGAGATGAAATAAAATATGTAGGCCCTATTTATTGAAAAGAAGTAAATGTTGGTCTAAATTTTAAATGGTGAAATAAAAAAAATCAAGTTTTATCAAATACTGACGTTTTCTCAAGAGAACATTAATTTTTTGATAACCCAACTGATATTTTATTTCCAAAAACGACGAATAGTAAATAGTTTTTTTAAATTCCAATACACTTTGTGGAACCCTTGTTTGCATTTGGATTAAAGGAGTGGCTTTTCACTTATCATCACTGCTTCATCTTGTCCCCTTAAATTAACAAAAGTGCAAATTAAATTATACTATAATATAATCTGACTGATATTTTTTGCTGTGGAGGTATTTGTATGATTGATAATAAATTTCACGATCGAGTCTCAACCTATACGAGTCCATTAAAAGCCCACTAGACCATAAACATTAACCTGAACAACAAGGGCGTAAAATGCTCTCTTTTTTTTTAAAGGAGGGTCCATTATAAATTTGATGTAACATGGCAATACAATTCATTTATTCCTAAAGTTGTTCTCTTTTAGTGTGTAGCTAAAAAAAATATTTGACTTTTTCTCGGACCTACTAGCTTGTCTCATTCCAAGAATCTCCCCATGCTCTATACCAGGATGCACTAAAACCACACTATGTATGAAATGTTGAGTCATAATTGGAGACTTTATTGAATGGTTACTTTATTTGAATAATAAACTAATAATAATAAATTAGTTAGTGGACCCACTTCAGTGGTAAAATAGTCTAGGGTGTCACTCTCGCAATAGACTGACCTGCCGATGGCGGGGAAATTGAGGTTCGAATTCCGGTCAGATGTACTTAAGTTGGGTTTCCCTAAATGGTTTCCCACTACCCCCCACCACGCAAATGCAAGTACACTTCTCCTAAATTAAACCTTACTCACTCCTTATACATTAGGATAATTAGTATATATGCGTATAAAGGATGTAGTAATACGTGGTGCTAAAAGAAAATAGTAAGCTATGTGGTATTTGAAATGAATAGTAAAATAAAGAAGCATTATTGGTACTTTTAAGATTTCATATTTATGTGGAACCCCTACAATAAGGGGTCCATCATTTTACAAGGGGAAGAGGTGAATAGACCTACCTCATCCCTAATACAACCTTTCTTCGCTCATGTTGAACAGGCTATGTTTCACATGTTGACGCTACATCCTAATGTTTGAACGCGCATCTACGATGCTGTAAGTCAGTGGTTACCAAATGGCCTTGAAGAAATAGTGATGGACAGAAGAAATTATGCTATTTCGGTGGTGGGCGGGTAGTAGACATAGAAGGCCAGCAAAAATAAATAAGTAAAATAACTAAAAGTAAAGAAAATCACTTTTTTGAATTAGTAAAGTCCTATAGGGCTTGAACTTGAGTCACTCATTAAAGTTTTGCCAGGCTGTGAAAGTATGTCGAATTTTTAACACGGACCTCCATCAAAAATAATTGGGGATCCCTGCTCTAAGTTGTAATGTGTGGGTTAATATTTCAGGTGATGAGGTGCTGGCAGTTAACGGCCAAGTTTGTCACGATCTGAGTCATTCCGAGGCTGTGGCGCTCTTCAAGAAGATCAAATCTGGACCTGTCGCTTTGCACATCTGTCGCCGTGTCCGCATAAGAGACGCGTGAGTATTTATTTTAGTCACGACTAGGTTAACTATTTTTTTCAAATGAAAATTGATGTAAAACTACACCTATAGCCTAAGCCCTTTAAGAGGGAATGTTGGAGGTGAGGTAGGAGAGGTGAGTTTAAAGGTTATTGCAATTTTTTATAGTAAAAATAACCTTTTTTTGGCTAAAAAAACAAAAAAAAACGCTCAAATATATACTTTTTTCATTTATCTGCGTATTATAATCGCAGAAGATAATAAATATCTGTCATGAGCATTGTGGAATTCGATCGTTTCTTTACCTTTATTTTAAAAGGTTAAAGCTCAAATATCACTATACTCATGATAAATATTCAAAAATAGTCATAGAAAAATTATACTTAACGAATATACTAGAGCAGTAATTTATTTATTTTGGACAAAAATTCGTTTTGCTATTAAAACCATAGAAATACAGACCTTAACTCGCATTCCCTTCCATCCCACCTTAAATTGGCCCTCTTGCCGCCAAGCCATCTATAGTAATTATATGCCCAATGGTAATAGATCACCTCTAGTAATGGGATAGCATCGATAAATACCACAATCAAACACTTAGATTGAGGGCGCCTTTTTCCTGATGGTAAAAATCCTCCTTTTCAATATTTCGCATGATAACAGCTCAAAACAACAAAAAGAATTCTCGAATAACTTTGAATTAAATGTCGTAGTCGTAGTAATAAAATAAAATTACTTCCATTTGTTTGATGAAGGCTACATTAGTTTCCAATACCCTTTCACCTTAGTTACAGAACTGGGACATTTTACCTGAAACGTTGTTTGAAATGAGATGGTTTTACATTTTCACGTATATAGTAGAACCTCGTTGGTTTGAACAAATTGAGAGGGAAGCGTGTTTGGATTAGCGGAAATTTGGGTTAAGTGGTAGAATATATGGAGGTGTCAATTGGGAGACAGAATTTTGTACAACTCTTAGATAACTCTAATAGTTAAATAAGTTATATAAAATTTACAGGAAAACACATTGTGTTGGCCAAGACATGTAAATATTTAGTATTTATCACCGCATCTTATAATTCTCTTTGAACTTTTAAGTTTGCTATCACTCAGATGTCTTAGTTAGGGGGGTTGTTTTTTTTCCGTGAATTAAAAAAAAATTGTTAAGATGATCTGAGATTTTGGACTACTGGGGATTTACTGTATTTTTCTAAATTATTTAGCTCAAAATTTAAAGTGATTTTTGCAGTAGACCATATTTCAAAATATCAAAACACTAGTTAAATACTTATTGACATCTGTACTCCTGTAATACTTTTTACACTACTGAAAGTGGCCCCTCTTAATAGTGTTAAATACGTCCTCACTATTAATGACAATTCTGTCAGCTGATAGTTTTTCCTCTTACATACTTTCACTCTACCAACTACCGATTATATCAACGGTAACTTTTAACATCAGTGTAGACATATAATAGATCTAATCTATCAAAACCAATAAGAAAAGAAACAACTATGGCATAGTTGACCAACCAATGGTTGACATTTATTCTAGAGCAATAGGTAATATATAGTAAATCTTTCAAAAGGGACAAGATATTTGAAGAGTTAAAAGTTTTTATTTGATATTTATAAAAATAAAATAATTGTTTCTAGTATTTCTATGGTTGTTTCTTAATAAATGTAATCAAAGCCATGGAAATACAATTTTTCTATGGGGTTTTCACAAGAAAATATTACTATTCATTTTATCCAATAAAAGTTTTTATACATATAATGGAACCCTAGAGCATACCCTTCCTCCCTTTCTACATCCTTGAATGTAATTAACATTTACAATGTAATAGGATTGAGGACACAAGTCATCATTATTGGTCTAAGTCCAACACTTAACAGTTAGCTGAGATGGTACTGCACCTGCCCATGATCTAAAGGGCTACGGGCTAAATTCCTGGCATGGACAATTTATCATTGTTGAAGTTGGACATTTTTCATTTACAGTGATAGCCATGTAACACATTTTTATGACATGTCATCTTTTTATTGGTACATCATAAACAATGTTAATATGTGCATATATTTTAGTTATAAAAACATTTCCCCAACCAGATGCTCATAAGTCATTCTTTGGTAATTTTGTATTTTTAGGGCATATTTTCTTGGTTTTGCATTATTTTTTATTCATTTTTAGTATTTTATGTTGAATAAGTAGATATATTCTTAAATACTATCATTCTTTTATAAATGTATGAATGCTCATACTTTTTTTTCAACACACAGTTGTCAGATTGGGAATATAATGAAGTAGGCAGTATACTTTATCCTCATTGCTGGTATGGTTGGACAATAAACATTCCTGGTGACACACTGCAACTAAGCAGTAAAGAGTTGCATTGGGAGGGGGTAGATATTACTTTAATTACGAAGTAAATATTTAACATCAGAATATGTTTGCTAAAAACTTTTAATTGCATATATATTAGTTTCCATTTGTAAAGTACATGTTTGATTTAGTCATGTGCATTCATCTGTTTGATTTAGTCATGTGCATTCATCGGGAGTTTTTATTCTAATTTTAAAGAGTTTTTTTGTTACAAATTTGAAGTTATTTTCTATAATCTTTATGTTATTTTATATGTCTTTTTTATATTACGTTCATGTCATAAAAGTACGGGCCAGGTGATGCATTAACAGTTCTATAGTTATGCTAATTTGTATGTCTTATGCTGATGTAAACATAAACAATGGGTTCAAAAACACCCTCATTAGCCTATATAACAGTACATTAGTTATCTATAAGTTGCTACCTTCTCAGTAGACTAGACAGTTGATGATGGGGAGATCGAGGGTTGAATCTCAATCAGGTGTATTAAGGTTTTTTTTATTTCAAAATGGTGTTCTTCTCTCCCTCCATGCAAGTGCAGTTACACTTTATTTAAATATAAACTTCCTAATCCGTAAAACCAATAGTGAAACTAGTAAATAAGCCTATAAGCCAAATGGTTAGTAAGACGTGGTCCTAGAAAAAAACTGATTGTTATTATAAATTTTATTTTGATATTCCTTGTGTTATGTATTAAAAAACCAGCTGTTATTCTCTCTATAATTTGTTCACAGATCGACAAAAGCTAAATCTTGCACGGACTTGGTCCAGTCAACTGAGCCTGATGAATGATTTGCAGTCATGTAACACCCGTCATTGTTGCCACCACAACGAAACAGCTTCTCTCTACAGCCTACAATGTCTAATGAAGTTCACAACCCAACACAAACCTTATCATATTGAATAAATCTATTGTTCATTTATGATTTACAGTGTCTAGCAGCTTAGTAGTAAAAAAAGGTTAAACACAGACTTTCTTTTTTCAGAAGGAGATAATATAACAATTTACTAAAGCTTTTTCCTATTATTTCTGTGGCTGTGTTTTATATGCCGAATAAATACTTTTACATACTCTTTTCACCAAGAACACCCATGTTTTGTACACTTTTGTAAGAAGATTACAAAATAAATGTATATATTAATATTTTAAAACTTGAAATAGCTGTTTTGTATTAATTTCAAGTCAATTTTTTATACAATTTTCTTTAAAAAATCATGTTCAAATTGAATAAATAGGCCTACCTTACAGTCATAAAGATTTAATAAACTATAAAACTTGTGCAATCCATCTAAAAAATTAACACAATATTCTAAGTTACCAAGTTATTTTATAATGGACTTTTATATTCCTTTGAAAATAAACTCTGTTTTTATTATATTTACTAATGTGTGTTTCATTCATTTTTGTTGGTGAAAAATTGGTATTTAAAAAACAAACTCAATTGTATTTTTATACTAAAATGATTAAAAAATAGGTAACACATATTGTTGTTTAATTCCCTTACACACGTGAACAAATAAAACACTTTTAGCTTCTAGATTCCAAAGTACATAATTATAGCTATTAGGTACTCAATCAGATCTCATGGAGGGTAGTGTCATCATGTGTTGTAGCATTTATTTAAAATAGCTTTCAATGGGCCGTGGTTAAGGTGGAAGAATTAAACAGATTCAAATAAAATACTGATTTAACAATAAATGTGAATGTGGGGAATGCCAGGCCTCCACCGTGGTTCGGATTCCACGTTAAACTGTAGGTGCTCCATTTCATCTCGCAATCACCCTACCATTCCATTACACATTAGCGTAAGTGCGTATAACCCGAATGGGTAGTAAGACGCGGTGCTAATAATAATAATAATAATAATAATAATAATAATAATAATAATAATAATAATAATAATAATAATAATAATAATAATAATAATAAATGTGTGAATTCACCAACAAATAAAATCAAACATATTTAAAGATAAATATGTAAAATATGATGTCAACAGTTTTAATTGAATTATGTTAATTTGATTATGGAAGCAGAAAGGTTAAATAAAACATTTTTACACATGAGCTCCATTCAAAAATCCAGTTTAAATCTTTTTACTGAATGCAAAACGTTTACCATTTTTAAATATGAATGTTGTTATTACTTTATTAAGGTGGGGATGTAGGGAATGTGAGGAAAGACCAATGTTTTTACAATTTTTTATAGAAAAAATTGTTTTGGTCAAAATGAATCAAATATTGCTTTAGTGAAACCAATTCAGTGGTACCAACTTTGCGGCAGGTATCAAGGTGATTCGTGCCCACCCAAAAATTGCATAGGAGGGGCATAATTACATATTTATCCGCCCCCTAACCCCAAAAAATTATCAAAGAATATCCGCATTTTTGTTTATTTTTTGTTAAACTATAATTCTCTGAATCAGAGAACTATACTCCCATATAATGACTGTTAATGTAACACATATGGTAGAGAATTTCAGATCAATAAATTAGTTAAGAAATAGGATATTCCTTCAGAAAATATATTTTTAGTTATTTAAGCAAATTTTATTGTTTTCCTAACCTATGGCTGATTCTTTCCTGTAAGTAAATATATTTTTATACATACATAGTAATGTTTACATATCACACATTTGTTTGTTTTTTCTACTACACAACCCTGTACTGAAAACCATAGAGTTTAATTTTCTTCACATGGTGACCTAAACAGTTGTTGAATATTTGGTA
This sequence comes from Timema monikensis, assembly GCA_902151445.1. Taxonomy (NCBI): domain Eukaryota; kingdom Metazoa; phylum Arthropoda; class Insecta; order Phasmatodea; family Timematidae; genus Timema; species Timema monikensis. The sequence goes on along the minus strand of CABFVZ010004747.1, from coordinate 5,816 downwards.
AGGGTGTACTGGAATTTAGTGAAAACTCATCTACATTTTAGAAAATTCTCATCTAATGCTGCTATGCTCATAAATCAAAACAGACATTCAACAACTGTTTACTATGTGAAGAAAATTAAACTTTTATGTCTATAATGAAGAAATATTGGCCAAAAAATGTTTCATTATAAAAACTATAAAATTCTGGCCTTTTATCACGTTTTATACACTCCTACATTAGTAATATAAGCTTATTTAATTTTAAAATTAAAATTAAATTTGAAAAAAATAAAGTTTACTTGCAGGGTTGGTGCAAGGGTTTCATGCACCCTATGCAAGACTTAAAATTATGCGCCTCAGTCGTATTCTGTATAGTATAAATAAGCTGCATGCACCCCCTGCATGAAGCAAAATAATAAGGTTCTAAAATACTGGACAGAAAAATAAAAGAATAAAAATAAGTTGAATTTAAAATTATCTCCCCGACCTGCATCCCACAATCTCTTTAATCAATATGTACCAAAATAGTATCCCCTTTTCTCCTTAATATTTTAGAAAGTGTTTGATTAAACATCAACGCTATTCACAGACAAAGCAACTTTGAATGGTATAAAGCAATACAAGTTAGTATGTTATTAATCTCTATTTAAAAATATATACCAATATTAAATAACTTATTTAGAGGTTATTTATTTAAAAACCATATTTAGCTTATTTAATTTAAACAATTATTTTTTTGAAAAACAAACAAAAACATTTGGTTTGAATACGCCTCTAGTTTCTAAGGCTGAGGTCAGAGTAGCATTGTTTCCCTCTAGTTCTATGGCTGAGGTCAGAGTTGCATCGTTTTCGGCTGAAAGGTGTAGTTATCGAATTACAGTTTTAGTTTACATTAATTCAGAAACAAATAAATATTTAGTTATGAGAGTGTACTTGCAATCAAAAGTATAGATCAGGGATACCTTTCTAGGCTCGTGGCATGATTATGAAGAGTGTTAGAAACTCGCGTAATTCTTGTTATAATTATTTTTCATAATAGCTACGTTTATCATATTTTATATTTTTGTTTATCAAATTATTATTTTTCATTCAAAGTGAAATATACGAGTGCCATATTAAACAGTTGTCAGTGTTTAAACTTTAAAATGATTTAAAATAAAATAAACATTTTACTTACTCCCTTTCTAAATTAATTGAAAGATATAAATAACAAAAAATAAAATAAAATACATAACACAACTTTAGAGTAATATTTATGTTTAGAGCAAAAGTTTGATTTATGACCTAATTGTTGAAAACGCAACACGCATATCAATAATTCTCAAGACTTAACAGTCTGTTTCTTGCTTTGGATTTTATTGTTGCCATAGTTGAGAAGGCTAGCTCGCACAGATATGAAGTTTAGAATGGCAAAGGTAGGTCTTACTTTTCTAACTTAACTAGAGTATTCCTCCACCCAAAAACAGGAGAATCTCTGGTATAGATGATTACTTGAAAATCAGCAAATAACGGACGAAAAAAACCCACCACATTTGATTAGGTCTGACGTTCAACAATCTCTCCCGAACTCATTGGTTGCACTGTGACCAAATTAATGGAGTACCATGAAATTGAAACGTTCGGAGAATTCGGCCGAAAACTGCCATTTTGACCACAGCCCAATGCACGAGCGTCAAACGGGCCTTGTTTACCTGTCTAGCCCTTTTGTGTGTTTGTTTCTACGGATTATAATTCTGGCACCAAGAACATGCATAGAGTAGTTTTGATGGTAAGTGTTATGCACCCATTCATCACGTAGAATATAATACGTTAAAAAAATGTGCGATAACATTAATAACGGTTAATAAAATGCGATAGAAAATGCAATACTTTAGAATAAATACCATGTGAGATTTACGAACAAAAATTCATAAGCTATGCATAATTTATATATGTAGTATAATATGAGCTATTTATGCATGAAATTTTTTTTATTTGGACTTCTAGTTTTACACAGTTTGTGTAGAAAATAATGTATACAAAAAATTGGCATATAATACATAAATGGTAAACTACTCATTACTACTCTAGAACCAATTTACAATCAAATGGCGATCAATTCTTTTGTTAAAAACACATGTGCAAATGATGTTTAATAACAAGTTTTAATTATTATTCTAAGCTACAATTTATTAGAGCTGTGTAGAAATGAAAGGTTATTAGTATTCAGAAATTGAGGATACTGTTAGTGTGGCAATAGGCTTAATCGTACTACCTCGAGAACGAAGCTGCGCTCTATCGTCTCGCTTCCAAACTACACTAGCTTTATGATATACTCACCAGGTAGCAGATTTCTCCTCCTAAATAGTTATAATATTGACTCAAAGGTGTCTCTCCAAGATATAACAAGTTTAGCGCGCTCCCTTGACGTTTTTTTTACGAAACCTTTTAGAACACAATAGACAAAAATATTGACTGTAGACTAATAATGTATTATTTGTATACATACATAGCCTCACTTTGAATTCTAATCCAAAAGAATATTTATGATTAGAGAAAATATCAAATTCAAGATTTATACTAACTATATAAGAAGAGTAATCCAATATTAAATTTGGATATTTTTTTATTTACTTTTTTAGCTTTTCGTTGATGGTATAGCTCTTCAACACAGTCATACATGATATTTTATTGTTTAAGCTCTTAATGTATCTCTTTTAAACACATTATTATGAAACATCTGGCTACGTCTTGCATGGCCTACCCCATCTTTTTAAAAGATTCGGATTCTAAAGTCAGAATTGGTAGATATAATAAAAATTTAAGATTTGTAAAAATAATGGATTCAACCCATTTCTAGTGACTTTTTTTTTCAATGAGAAATAAAGCGTGAATGATTTAAGATGCAAAACTAGGTGTCATAAATAAACAAAAAAATACTGTTGAAATTAAATTTGTAGAAATAAAAATTTCTTGATACCATACTTCAAGACAAATTTTTTCTTTCTTATCACTCCATCTTATTATTACTACTACTACTACTTGGTGACCTGGCGGTCTAGGGGTAAGGTGTCGGACTTCTGTGCTGGGGTCCGGGGTTCAATCCTCAGTCCCGGCACAGATTTATCTGATTACCAAACCCTTCCTTCACCTCTGACAAGACATCTTGTGAATGTGGGGAGTGCCCGGCCTCCACTGTGGTTCGGATTCAAAGTTAAACTGTAGGTCCTCCATTTCATCTCACAATCACCCTACCATTACACATTAGCGTAAGTGCGTACAACCCAAACGGGTAGTAAGACGCAGTGCTAATAATAATACTACTACTACTTTTTCTCGATTGAGGGCTGCATAAATTCTTGGAAAATTGGACATGGCATACATGAAATTTATAATAACCAGTGCCCAGATATTGTAGACACACATACACATATACACCCATAGGTCTACCCACATCCATACATAATTATACATTACACAAATAACATTATACTTACGAATCTAGAAACTCAATGGAAGTTAGCCAGCAATTGAGTCAGTTCCAAGAACATAATTTGTTGTTCATTTCTGCAATTTGAAGTATATCGGTTTGAGCTGGCGGAGGCCGCGAGTGGCCAACGGAATGGACATGTCTGCCTTAGATCATGCGGCCACCGAAATAGGTGACTCACTTTTATTGAACTAAGTAATATAATTTATCAAACTATTCTACTCTGAGTTCTCCATAGTTTCACACAATATAAGATATCCAATGAACACGCGAATTGAACAAGGATACAAACGTATGGTAATGAGAACGAGGTGACTATGAGGTCTAGGATGGAATCTTGGACCCGTTGGACAGAAAACATTGGTTTCCCACACTCCTTCCCCCAAAATGAGGGTATATTTCCTTTGAATTCTACCCTCTTCTTCCCTAATCAGTTAGTTTGATCATTAGATATGCGTGTAACCCTAAAGGGTAGTCAAACCCAAAGGGGAAAAATACCCAAATAAATACACACTTAGATTATTAATGCACAGTACGATTTAGATAGTAAAAAACTGTTTTGTTAGTTACTAAAGTTATTAATTAATAAAATTTTTATAAATTCACATGTCAATTCATGTGATTTATAGTTGCCACTTGATATACATTATCAATACTTATAAAGTAATGCTAATAATAAGGTTATAAATGTTGAACACAAAAATTTGTGTTTGTATTTTCCAAAAACTCCTTTCTATCAGAATCGTACTTGAGACCTCTGGGCCAGCGGCCATCTCTACGTTCTCAAACCATAAAAGCATGTGAGAGCGAAAATTAACATTTTCGCCCGAACATCCGGGATACAACGATTATTTCAACTTCCTGTACCCATGCCTCCAAGAGGCAGAAATAATTTAATAACACCGTTTAATTTTTAAATAAAAGATTTTTGAACAGCTAGGAATTGAAAAAAATACTTAAATAAGAAATCTTCCGATTAAATAATTCAATAATAGTCCGTTCTGCATACTTCCTCTCTGTGAGTAAGATATGCAATCCAATCGTCATTTGAAGAAACTTGGTCAATAGTTCAAACAAAAGTTACTAAATAAAATTTCATGTGTTAAGTAGCTGTCACCCCCAAAATATTCTGTCAATTTTGACAGCCATGAAATAAGTAAAATCATAGTTTTGTCAGTGTTGTTTTATATGCTTTATAACAGGGGTCGACAACCATTTTGGTATCGCGGGCTATATGAGTTTAAAACAAATTTTGGTGAACTGATTTTTTTTAAAAAATCAACGTTATTGTTTTCATTTAGTAACTAGTAAGTAGTCTATTTTTTTATGAACACAATCGTTTGTTTGCCAGGAAAAATGTGTCGGTGGGCCCCATGTTGCCGACCGCTTATTTACAAATTATTTCTAAGTTAAACTGACATTTTTTTACTATTTTATTTTACATTTTCTATTAATAATATTGTTACAGGCTCTTCAGCACGTATAAAGAAAATTCAAAGACTTTTTTGCGATCAGGGTTGATAGAATTTTAAAATGGTTTTTATTATTATTATTATTATTAATACTATTATTATTATTTATTTTATCACTTTTCCTTAGTTCCTGTTTGGAATGAATGCCCAGGTAAATTGAATTGAAATGTGGAAGAACGAGTTTTAGAGAAAATGACAAAATGTACCAGAATTTGCGTAGAGAGAGAGAGTGTAAATACATTAAATAAAATCAACCCTTGGAAAAACCGACCAGGATTAAGAAAACCCATCTCCCGTCACCGAAAATTCTACCTTAATACGAGCTTGACGCGATACACTATGTTACCACCGGTAGGCGTTATTCTATATTTAGTTTTATTATTACTAATTAATAGCTTTTGATCGAAATTGACAGCTGCATTCCACAAGACATTTGCAGTTTTATTAATCGTTACACAACACCTTTTTATTTAGCACCGCATCTTACTACCCGTTCGGATTATACGCTTATACATGGATTACTCTAGGGATTAGGAAGGTTATATTCATAGGAAGTGTACCCACATTTGCGTGGAGGGAGAGGGGGAGATCGTTTTGGAAAACCACCCTCAGTACACCCGACAGAGATTCAAACCTCAATCCCCCCCATCATAGGCAGTCAAGTTTACTGCGAAAGTAGCACCTTATACCACGTGGCCACCGAAGCAAGTACCTACTACCTCCCTTCTTACAGATTTCTTAATAAAAATGGACCAAGCTATCTAGTGTTGTGATTGGTCGGCGTATGAAGCCTTATTATTCATCACTCGACCATAGTTGAGACCTACGGTAGAGATCCGACCATCCGACATAGATAGGTTGTCAGATTATCGAAATGGTCGGATAATGCTACTATG
>CABFVZ010004746.1:3600-36329 GCA_902151445.1 Timema monikensis | reverse complement strand
GGTTAGCTGGGTATAGAAAGGTGGGGGAAATGCGACGTGATGGACCTGCAATGTATTTGTTCCCAAAACGCGATGTAATGGACATGCGATGTAATGGTACATATACGCCCCTTCAATCCTATTGGTTGTACGTCAGAGTAGGGTTAGCTGGGTATAGAGAAGTGGGGGAAATGCGACGTGATGGACCTGCAATGTATTTGTTCCCAAAACGCGATGTAATGGACATGCGATGTAATGGACTTGCGATGTAATGGTATACACCCGTGAGTATCTACTTGTTGAACCACCAAACAGACACCAAGTATGAACAGGGTCAATGACCACTTGCACTAGCACACAGCTTCAAGGTTACAATATATTCCTGTCTTGACTTGTATTGTCAAGCTGCCAAACTGGCACCAGGACTGCGATGATGTCACTGGGAAAAACTCATTACCAAATAGATGGTGGAAGTAAAAGAGGGGAGAGGAAGGTTATGACACCAAAATATATTCAGGCGCTTGCAACAAGGAGCAATTTACACTAGCTCACACTATGTTCAGACAGCTATCAAGAGAGGATGACTGCACGCTCCCGCCCTCACGGGCAGAGAAGGATGCGGACACCGACCGTTGCCCACTGAAGTGGGACGCGTGCCTGACGTCCGAGATTAATTGCTCTCCCTACCAATAAATAATAAAAACTCCCACACTGATAAATAAATAAAAAACTCCTACTTTAGTCCCAATCCTACCTGGACATAAGATCCAATGGGCATGCATAAAAAACCAATGGGCATACATAAAAAAACAATGTGCACACAAAAATCCGATGGGCACACGTACAAATCAAATTTATAAAACAATCAGGGCGGTGATGACTTAACAACATTGTGGCGTGGAAAAACCTAAACGGGGACAAAGGTCAAAGGTCAATTGCGGCGAAACGCCGATCTGGATATTGTTGGTTAACACCTAACTTTATATCACTAATTTATGTACACTAAAATTAATTCCTCCATTTAGTAATGTTATGTATATTATTTATGTATATCGTTGGTTGGTACTACCTTTTTAAATTGTGATATGACTTAAGAACACGGAGAGAAGTATTCCATTATTGGAAGACATTTCCGTAATCTCAAGACATTGGCTCGTTATAATGTCTAGTCTTATTCTCCTTGAATTTCTTTTACGTCTTATACATTTCTTTTGTTTCCTATTCCTTACCTTAAAAAAAAGAACGGAGAGAAGCAAGTCTTCATTTCCTTATAAACGCAGGAAGTATCTTTCACAAAAGGTCTTTAAGGTTTAAGCCAAAATTACGAAACCGGTATGATTAAATTATCCCATTTTAAACAGTAGCAAATCTGATAAAAATACGTTTACTGAGATAGAATTTTTACTCTTTGTTTCTTTTGTGTAATGGTTCTCATGAAAATGTAATGCAGATGATAAACTTAGACGCTTCAGTTTATGTGCTGTAATTGCTATTATGTCTTTCTTCCTTCTTCAGATGGGATTATCAGGTGGTATTATGAATTCGTTAGTATATTTTTCCTTCCTAATATATCATTCATATGAATACTAAACAAAATTCTTTCAAAGCTAAGGTAGCATGGTAATATAAAACAAATTAGAGATAATATAATAAAGTATTTATAATAAATTGATTTTTTGAATAAACAATAAAAAAATAATGATAATTTATATATTCCTAATATTGTTAATTTTCCGGTTGTTGTACAGGTTATTTTGTGGTTTGTCTTATCAACCGTTTGTGATACCTGTATGTTTACACTAAGGAAGTGATAGCCATATCTTTATACTAAAGAAGTGATACCAACATATTTACACTAAGGAAGTGATATCCATATATTTACACCAAGGAAGTGATATCCATATGATTACACAAAGGAATTGATGCCCATTTGTTTACACTAAGGAAGTGATACCCATATATTTACACTAATGAAGGGATGCCCATATATTTACACTAATGAAGGGATGCCAATATATTTACACTAATGAAGGGATGACCATATGTTTACACTAAGGAAGTGATGCCCATATGTTTACATTAAGGAAGTGATACCCATATATTTACACTAAGGAAGTGATGTCCATTTGTTTACACTAAGGAAGTGATACCTGTATGTTTACACTAAGGAAGGGATGCCCATATATTTACACTAATGAAGGGATGACCATATGTTTACACTAAGGAAGTGATGCCCATATGTTTACATTAAGGAAGTGATACCCATATATTTACACTAAGGAAGTGATGTCCATTTGTTTACACTAAGGAAGTGATACCCATATATTTACACTAAGGAAGTGATGCCCATTTGTTTACACTAAGGAATTGATACCCATATATTTACACTAAGGAAGTGATACCCATATATTTACACTAATGAAGGGATGCCCATATATTTACACTAATGAAGGGATGCCAATATATTTACACTAAGGAAGTGATGCCCATATATTTACACTAAGGAAGTGATGACCATATGTTTACACTAAGGAAGTGATGCCCATATGTTTACACTAATGAAGGTATGCCCATATATTTACACTAATGAAGGGATGCCAATATATTTACACTAAGGAAGTGATGCCCATATGTTTACACTAAGGGAGTGGATTCTAAAAAGGAAGAATATATGGCCAGATTTAAGAAAATATACACATGATTTGTTGATGCCAAAACTACTGAAACTGTATTACATTATTAGTATTATTTTATTCTACTATCGAAAGTTACTGTGGATAATATGGTCAGACGTAGGATTTCATGATTGTAGATTTAGTAACGCTTCAAGATGTACTAAAATAATCGTGCAAAGAAAGTGAGTAAACCCTTAGCAAAACCTCCCTTGCCAAGATTCTAACCTAGATATTACCATCACCACCAATGCAAAGGATTATTTTTATGGCCTTTGGAGTATATATTTGTCCCAAGTCCACTGCTAAGCTCCCTTGCTTAATTTTTTATGTTATAAAACCTTCTTACGGTGGGAGTGGAGGCTATTCGAGAAAAGGTTGTTGTTATTGTAAATTTATAGCAATACATTTTTTTATGTGAAAATAAACCAAATTACTCTCCAGTGTAAAAAAATGAGTTTAACTTTTTTCACAGGGTGACCTGATCAGTTTTGAATATCTGTCGGTCACACACTCATCAACACTAAAGGGGCCCACACTAGTTCTCTGGATACTGTATTTGGCCTGGACTTGTGTCAATTAAAGAATCCTTGTTTTGAATCTTTGAGTTGAGAAATTAATAAAAAAAACATTCCATACAAGATACCAGACTGAAATAACAAATCTCAAATTAGAAGGCTCAATAGACCACTACATTCTTGTCTATTCCATCTGTACCGTGAGCTACCGGCAACTCTCTGAGGTTGTGACGTCAAGTGAAGTCAACAGACCGTGCACGCATATTCTATAGTTTGAAAAGTTATTGTAATAGTGTGAGTAATTAGAGATTTTTTTTATATAAAAAGAACATCATGGCGTGAGTCCGTGAGCCAGCTATACCATCCGAGTGGCCACCACAGTTAGCAACGATAGTGCCAAAATTTGTAGGTAGAGTGTGTCTTGTGTTCAGCACAACGAAAGCTCGATCCGGTAATCCCATTTTTCTAGACCGGAGCTAAGGAGTGTGAAATTAAAATAAATTATAGGTTTACCACACGGAATATATTACATTTTTAGTAGTACTTACATTTACAAAATATGTAACGAGTCTAATTTATTACCTGTAATATTATGCTACTAAAATATATTATAGAGGACAAGGTTTCTTACTAAAACCTACATTAGATATTATCATAATTTCTCCTTCATGTTAGATGTGAGCACCACTTCAATGATTCACTGAATACCACCGTGGTGCTCAGTTGCACCATCATGGCAGTAGCTTCTGACCTCAAGACTAACACAGTCAATCGTAAAACTAAATACAGCTAACTCCCGACTATCCACGGTAATGGAGGAGAAGAGTGCCGTGGATAAACCGCATATTTAGTAGAACAAGAGAGTTTATCATATTCAATTCAAACTAGTATTCACATACCGTGAGTGCGTTTATTAACACATCATATAATTATTTAACATCATATTTGACGTACTAATAAAATAATAAACACACTTTAAATCAATGTACGGTACACTCCAAACAGACTCATAACTTAAAAAAGTCTGTATTAGTCCTCTGCTTCATTGCAGATACTTTCTCATTCCTTATTTTCCTATGTATTTTCCGTAACATATTGTTCCAGAAAATTAAGCAGGCTATGAGTCAATTCCAGTCCAGTCTCCCTTGCATAAACTTTTTACTTCTCTGGACATTTTCTCTTCCTTAGGGACTTAATGACTACAACAATCGATAGCCCTGTGTTCTCCATCAACAAGGCTTTTTTTTCAGAAACGCATCCCCTGCTGTTGGCGATGATGTGGTTAAGCTTCAAAATGAATAATTCACTCGTGGAGGATTGGGTGTTTACTGTCAAACTACTGATGTTTACATACGAAGTTAAAAATTAAACCAAAAATACCATATTTTAATAACACTTTATAATGTACGAAGTTTGCCAATAGTCCATTGTAGATATTTCATGTTTATTATCTCATTATATTTTTATAGTTTGGTAATATGTTGACTATGTTGGATAAACAGTTTGGTGACCTTACGTGTGGACAGTCAGCGTTAACAATTGAACATCAAGGAAGTTCGTTACTGACACATATGACACACATTAAGTACCATGTGAGGCTTTCAAAACCTTTTCATGGATGTTGTGGTGGACTATTTGATTGCTAGAGGATTACAGCGATATTATATAAGATAGAGCCAATGGTAGTAACACAGTTAGTGCTGGTCGCAAGTACGTTGATATAGTTTATGTGTGGTGTTGTGACAATACTAGCTTACTAATGGAGTATCAACACTATACAAAGATACCCCTTTTTATATTCATGGTAAATTGAAAACTTACTTAAAATATTAGATGACACTATAGCTTTTATAGTCATAGAAGTGATTTTATTATACGTTCAACAAAAACCACAATAAAGAATTTATAACATTATAGATTTTAAGATCTATGAAGTATGTTAATTTATTTTCGTGAATGTTATAATAGTCAACTGTCTATATAATCAAGTTTTAAAAACTTCCAATAGACTTATAGAACATTATGCTTCTTCTCATAGGCATCATACATAAGATGATACGTACAATTTAATTTGGATTAAAATACATTTAAGACTGTTTTGTTTGTCTTTCTTGGTGTTTTTGTGTTTTGAATGAGGCCACATTAGTTATATCATATTAGAGCTTTATCAATAAATAACTCAATAATTAGAGATCGAATAGATTTAATTTCAAATGTCTTTAATAATATCTTAATATTAAAAAATATGTTTTACAAGTATATTAAAATAAGTTTTCCTGAAGTAATATATAAGTTATTTACTATAGTGTATCACTTTATGTGCAGGTGTTCCTGGTATGTCTCACTGCACAAGAATATAAAATACATCAACATCAACATCAACATCAACAAATGGACAAGACCCTTAAATCACAGACAAGTAGGTATTTTATTAAATATAAATTATTAAACAAGATAAAACAATCATTTTCTGTACAATAATTATACCTATTAGTGGTATATGTTAAGCTTTCACAGAAACACACCAATACTTTGATCAATACTTGGGTGCAAATGGCCTTGAGCAATTCGTTATAAAGATCCATTATTCTGAGAACGAACCTGAATACTAAGTGTTTAGTGTGACGTGGATCATCTTCATCAAAAGCAATCATTTTCAACAATTACTAAATTGGTTTTGAGTGTGAACGTATCTCAGTCTATGTTTTATTTATAAATTTAAATAATAATTATCATAATTATCATAACCTTAATTATCGTCATCAGTGTCATCATCCTATAAGTAAAACAAATTGTGTATTAGTCTATTTATGTTTTAATTTGTTTGTGCTGGAACTTCAAAGAAAAAAGAACCTATAATGTTGAAACTTGACATAAGTATTCATAGGAATTAATGGATGTACCCCTTAGATGTTTAATTTTAAAATTTTATATCTATTTTTTTACTAATGCATAAACCCCCTCAACCAACGCTAACTTTTTTTTTATTATTTTATTTTATAACCTGCCTCGGTGGCGTAGTTGGCTAACGCGCTTGTCGTGTTGAGCTCGACTGCTGAGGACGGGGAGATCGAGGTTAGCATCTCGGTCGGGTGAACTGGGGGTGGTTTTTCCTAAATGGTTTTCCACTCTCCCTCCACGCAAATGCGGGTTCACTTCCTTTAATTCAACCTTCCCAATTCCTTATCCATTAGCATAATTAGTACTTAAAGCGTATAACCCGAACGGATAGTAAGACGCGGTGCTAATATTATTATTATTATTTATTTTATATACTTTTTTCTGGTATAATCTTAATTTGTTTTATATCTGGTTTGATCTCCAAGTAAAAATATAAAAAATTATATGAACTATTAAATTGAAAGGGAAATTATAGTTTGTTTGATTTGTGGCTTCATAAGACAGTCATGAGAAGAGCTCTAGGATGTGGCAGACAACAAGACTTGAATGGCGAGGCTATGATCCACATAATGAGTTAAAGGATGATTTAAGCACCGTGTCTTACTAACCGTTCGGGTTATACGCTTATGTACTAATTACACGAATTATTTTAGGGATTAGGAAGGTTATATTTGGATGAAATATACCAGAATTTTCGTGGAGGGAGAGTGAAAGGTCATTTTGCAAAAACCATGCTCGGTACACCCGGCTGAGATCCGAATCTCGATCTCCCTGTTATCTGCAGTCTAGTCTACTGCAAGAGTAGCGCATTAGACCACGTGGCCATTGAAGTGGGTTACAAGGAATTAATTTATGTTTATTGTTTAAGTGATTTAACTTGGGGACAGATACATTTTTACATACGTAAAGAAGCTATTTACCAAATAATATTTTTAAATATTGTATACTCAGATTATGACCAACAGTGAGATAGAGTCAAAGCCAAGAAACCTCGAGGGATAAATAGTTGCTTATTCATCGTTAACGAACACAAGGGTGTAAACGCTGAATATTTTATTTTTCACTTTTGCAAGCCTGAGGAAACCATATAAAGTTGAAACTTGACAGATGCTTACCTACTTAAGAAAACCTTAGAATCTACACACTGGGTGAATGAATTTTTTATTTAAAATTGGGAGCCTGACGTCCAAAACACGTTACCACTGGTGTAAGTAAGTTCAATAATAAGAAACATAGATAGCTTAAGCTTTGCACATGTACTAAAGAAAACTTCATTATGTACACCTCCTTATTACTATTTTTTAAATCAACAACTCAAGACATTTAAAAAAATCTAAATCGATTGCGAGCCTTACGCCTTATCCTTTGTGATCGCACATTCTGTAAATATAAAACTAAGATTTATAAAAAGCCATAACTAGTCTTAGGACTAACTTCACACTGTACACATTTTTTTTTTATAAAATACTATTTGCAAGTTCCCGGCGTTGCACGGGCTTACAACAAATCTCCACTGTTCTAAACAGCACATACTAATCGTAAACAACATTGGATATTTTTTAACATCACAAGTCAGTGATAGCATTATTAAAGTTATTAGGATTTAAATGTATAAATAAGTAAGAAAAAGGTTCAGATTTGTGCATACTCAATTTTCCCTTATCGGGTCTTAAAAGATTCTATTTTAAAGGTCTTTGGGTTTTGTAGTCATCAACTCAGGTTTTCACGCTGCCAAAAGCATAATATTCGCAAAGCATATGTTACCAGAAAGTTGTGTAATCCAGGCATTCTATATAATGACTAGGCTTTCTATATATTGCCTAAAATATCCAGGAAAAGTGTAAAATCATGATGTTTCACCGTTGCCTAGAAATTGTATACAATATCTGGTAAGTATTGGGCAGTTGGTGGAATAGAGTAATATTCTCCCATTCTCCTGCATGCTGTCTCATAACTGCCCACTGCTCAGTGCCCCTGGTGGATGCCAGTCGGCTCCCTCAAAACCCCTCCAGCTCATATAGTTTAATCCAGAAGTGTTTGAGATGGCAACAAAGCTGATAGTGATCGCGTAATTGCAATGATGGAACTGTTTTATACTGAACTAGATAAAAAACTGAGGGAAATTGCAAAATATAGAGTTTGTTTTACCGGTGAGCATTGCCGAGAGTTAGTAAGTGAAGTGTGCCATCATAAATAAACAAAAGCTCATATAGCCACTAGAGTAAGGTAATAGTGCGGTTGTATTTTATGTGTCTGTTTGATCTACTTCATCATAACACACTTCAGTTGATTGGACACGGTCCACGAACATGAATAAGAAACTGTCTAAAAGATACAAGAATATTACTAGCTTTGATATAGATATACCCAACTGTGTGGACCTTTTCGGCAAAAGGAGAAGAGGTTTAAGAAAGGCGTTGTGGTCAAGCCAATAATGTATTTCTAATCTAATTCACGTTGCCAATTAGACCTAATTTACTTAAGGTCCCACCCTGACCGTGAGTAAAAATTTATAATGGTATACCAGGATCATCTAAAGAAATTTGTTGCGCTTAAAGCTAACAAGCCATATTGGGTTGAAGAGGCTGCTTACGATCTCATATACATTTTTGCGTTTATTGGTGCACCATAAATCTTGAAATACAATAATAGTACAAAGTCTAACAGCAATTTTGTTTCCAGTCTCAAGGATTACTGGACCAAACTTAAAATGTTGCTTCGGTTGCCTCACCAGAGCCAGGGGAGTGTAGAATGGGCAACGAATATATCGAGAATATGCTCCCAACATGAATACAAAAGGAAAAGCTTTTCATTGGAATCATGTCATAGAAGTTGTTAATTACAAATAGATCCCAACAAACCGGTATCAAAATATTAACATATGAAGCTCTGTTCAACAGCAAAATTAATTTTGGTTTGAGTACATCAAACCTCATAAGGAAGTCATGCAAACCATTGCAGGTATGGAAAATTTGATAAATATTATTAATTCAACTAAAGAAATTAAGAATGAAGAACCAACGGCACAGTTTGAACCTCATCTCAAATGTCATAATCTCATAACGAGTCTACATAATCAATTCAATCTACTACAGTTGAAGAGTCTTCCTCACCTATCTGTTGTGTATATTCTAAAGTGAAAAATGGAGCTCATCTGCGCTCAGTTTATGGTTGCAATATTCATGCAATTTGTGGCAGCTCTACTGGAGGCAATGAAGAGGATATAGGGCAGTCATTTTTGTCAACTTTGCATCAAAAACCAGAATGCCTCTAATGGTCGACACAATGTAAGGTATAGCCTATAGCAACAGGCAGAGGGAATGAAAGGATTGTCTGACAACAAGTTTCTTCCAGTTGAACAAGGCGTCACGTTTCGAGTTCCCATACATGAGGTAGAATAAGGCCAAGGAGATGCCTGCAATATTTTGACCATCGTAATGCACGCTAAAAGTGAAGGTTTTTATAAGTTGGGCACATCAGAAGGATTCTTAAACAAACCATATGCAAAATTACAGATTTCATTATGCAGGAAAAGCTTAATTGAATTGGAAGATATCACTGTCAACAAGGAAATTTCCCTAAGATCATGTTCAACTTATTTATCTACAGATACTGCACAAAGATTTTTAAAGTACACGTAGAAAATCAATTTAAAAACAATCAAATGTTTTTGTGTTACAAAGAAGGTACTGTGTAATCCCAAGCGTAATTTTAGCTCTGCCTGCTTTAATAAATAATACTGTCAATGAAATTATCAAGACTATTTTTTTTCTTGTAGGACCTAATAATTCCTAAATTTTTAAAATCGAAACTTTAATAAGGCAAACAATTCCAACAACTTTAAGTGCACTGTTTTAAAGAAGTTGATAAATTTGTTCTTAAACAATGTAAGTAATTTAAAGAAGTAGACTTGTTTTATCAATATTTTACCTTAAATGTTCTCAGTATTATACATACCAAGCCAAAATCCTTGGTTTGATTCCCGTATCCAGGTGTAATTTTTCAATCTAAAGAATATAACCTAGAAAACCTGGCCATTTTATATCATGCCTGGCTTACAAACATTGATGGTAACAAGATATTAAAGTAAAAAAAAACGTTTAGGATGCACATTTGCTAGTTTGCCTAAGTAATGTTATTTGACATACACCCAGACCAGCAATCACGCAGTCTAAGGTTTCAGGCTCACAATACGTGTAATAGCAATTCCTTAGGTTAGCCTAAAAATGTAAGTTATTACTAAGTTTCCAATGTATATGTTTTTTATATTTGTGGCTAAATGAATCAAAAGTTACAATGTATAATGCATCAGACTAAAATATATGGTTGTGTGTCTGAGGTGTACACCCTAAAGCTATCCATAGCTACTTACGTAAAGTTAGAACATGTTTTTATTAATTTAGTTTAAATATACACTTCTCATTTATCACGTGGCTTAATACATTATATTAAAAAAGTACACCTGAGTTGCACACTATTGGGATTCACAAAGTAATATTGAAAAAAACAACTTTCTATGATTCTTGGCTTTGGAGCTACACACAGTGGTGGCTAACGGATAAAAGGCGTTAAGATCTCAATAAACAATAATCTCCCCATATAATGAACTTTACGGACACAGAATTAGTTCACAAGGTTTTTTCCATACTCGACCTCACATTGCATATGCATACAATAAACCTTAGAACATTTCTAACACCCTCAAACAACTCTATAACTTTTGGAACACTTTCATCTTCACCCTTTTTATTTTAATTGCTAAAACTAACGTTCACAGTTTTATCTTAGGCCTCATCTGGTGAGATTTAATTCATTATAACTTCATACTAAATATCGATAAGGTATTTAATTTCTAAAGAATTCTCATTGACGAATTGTAGCAGTTCCTTTAGGGATACATCATCCTCTTCCTTTATCGTCACACATTCAGTAACTAAACCAGCGTGCAGGAGGAAGTATTGTATAGAGTTCATTGACATAACTCATCATGAACTGTCGGCCAATGGTATAGCAAACAGAAAATAAACTTGTTTGTCTTTGCTTGCTACAACCACGGTAAGAACTTAATTCCAGAGGGTAAGGAGCAATGTCTGTCTGCATTCGGTCTTTTGTCCCCTTCTCATCCTATATATTCAATTGTTATATGTGCTACGAAATAAAACCCCTCAATTTATCACAAGTCTTAAATTAAAATAACTAAAAATAGTTACATTTATTTGTCGAAGTTCAATTTTCATGTTCACTGTAAATGAAGTCGACGGTTCATTATAGTCTAAACTTTTAACACCCATTAAAATGTATTTTGATCGAACATGATACCCGCTACACATAAATCCCCAGCAGACTGTATGTTTAACTCTTATGGTTTGAATTAATATCAACGTAAACATTACATTTCTTAATTTCAGGCATGCTAAGCAATGACGTTGAAACATTTGCTCATTCTAATGATAAACGAACCCATCTCGAGTTGGCTGGAGATGGCATTAAAGGCATCAAGATCCAGGATACTGCTCCAGGAAGAGGTGGACGTCCAGGCAAGGGTAAACCTTGCAAGAAAAACAAAAACAAAGGTTCGAGGTGCAACAGGAATAGCACAACGACTCCTCCAAGTAACGAGGCGACCGACAGTGTGGAACAAGATGTGGAACAAGATGTGGAGCTAATTCCACAGCAGTAGCCGTCAAGGGTAGACGACGCCTTTGTACACATCGGTATTATTTAATGTATTGGGGAGTAATACAAATACATGCTTTTGTGATAACATAAAATATACCTCATTTAAGTTATATTTTTCTCAATAATTTTTAGTTTAATTTCTATTTAAGCTTATTTTTTTTAAATAACAATAGTTTTAAATAAAAAAATCACCAGTGACGTAGCTCACTTTAGGAGAGAGGGTAGCTGAAATTAATGATAAAATAGTATTTCTCTATATATGACTGTATATTAGCTCTAACCATTTGTTATTTTTCCCAGAAAAAAACGTCTTCAGTTATCTTTCATCTGATTTAAAGATATATTGAGACTAAATGATTCGAAACAAAATCGACCCTTCATATCATAAAACACAATGTAATAACTGATAATAGTCGAAACTTGAACAGATTATAATTTTTGAAAGGAAATGCCAAGTATTTAAAGTGTTATGGAGAGTAACACGAATTAGGAGCAGTATTTTTGCAATTCTTATAGCAGACATTTTTTTGGCAAAACAATAATAAAATAATGATTCCATGTATATGCTCAAATTTTGTTTTCTACACGCAAATATCCATTAACTGTTTATATTACTATGTGTAGACAATTCAACTTAACGGTTCTATGGAAGCAATATTTCATTTACGGTTTGTAAAAAGAGTTATTAAGAACTGCCAAAATACTGGCCTGAGCTCACGTGCTTTACATCCCTCCTTAAAAGGTGAAACCACCAACCCATCATCCCGGCCACCTTAAGTAGCTATTTATAACATTATTAACTTTATGGCTAAGCCCATATGTTATATATTTTTGAGTTATTTTTAGTTGAAATAATTTATACCTTATACCTATTGATGTAAAGTGTAAAATTGTATTTTAATTTATTTTAAATATCTGAGTTTAATAAATATTTGCCTTAGTTCTACGTATTTATTCTTATACATCGTTTAAGAAAGTATATAAACATGTTTATCCCAGCTAGCAAGGAAAGATTTAGCTGTTTGATCTAGTTAAACAAAATCCTGTAATATGATAGTTTCTCTTATAAGCAAATCCTCGGTCCCGGCACAGATTTATCTGATTACCAAACCCTTCCTTCACCTCTGACAAGATATCTTGTGAATGTGAGGAATGCCAGGCCTCCACCGTGGTTCGGATTCCACGTTAAACTGTAGGTCCTTCATTTCATTTCACAATCACCCTACCACTACACATTAGCGTAAGTGCGTACAACCCGAACGGGTAGTAAGACGCGGTGCTAATAATAATAATAATATTAATAATAATAATAATAATAATAAAAATAATAATAATCTTATAAGCACCCACTCGAATTAACCACTTGGAATAGTATTTTATTCGTCTGGTCTGTATCTTTCTATACCTTAGGATTGGAAATATAGAGAATACATCGTAAAGGGCTTTTGATCACAAGAAATAATAAAATCTGCTACAAAGTGTCAAAGAAGGTAGTGAAACTGAAAAATAAAATTTATCTGTGTGAGAATAATTAATTATGTCATTTTTATCTCACTGGAAGATGTTTTTAAGCTTTAAAAGTCATCTAAAATTTTTTTATTTATTTTTCTGATCAAGGCTTAGGGAGACTTAGTCTTATAGTATACACTGACGTGGTTTTGATAATAATCATAAGTACGATTATTAAATTTATATAAACATTATATTTTGTTTGTATATTTTATAATTAGGATTTGTGCCCACATGAAATATCAATGATGGACATGAATTCATTTTTTTTAAATAATTATATGTAAAAGTTTCAAGAGGATCCATTTAAAGTCTGGAAGGCATATTAAAAAAAAAATTGTGATCTCTTTAAATTTTAGTTAAATTCCATTCCCTTGTATTGATCGAATATTCGTGTATTCATCACATATAGCAAGTTATATAATTATATGTTTTCACTCTCGTTAAAAAACAAAACAAAAGCAATTAATATATGCTTCTAAAAATAAATACATTTTACCTACTGAAACTATATTCGATTAGGAAAATATAAACATTATTAAATTTCAGTTGAAATATTTTAGTCAAATGTTCGCAAATTCACCTATTTCTTAACAGTATGTATACATATATTTTAATTATCAGATTTAAAAGTATATTTTAACTAATTATAAACTTGGCTCATGACCCATTCTGTGGTCTGGTAATCTAAAGCGTCACACTTGATATATACTTACTTCATACCCTCCTGGCCACTTTCCTCCCCTATTATTTGTGGACATTGTCCTTCCTTGGAATAATACCGGTGGATCACATTGGACCACTTCCTTAAACTTGACGAGCACACCATCAAGGTCCTAAACAAGGTGCGAGAGTTCATGTATTCTCCGGCCTCAGCTCACTGACCAGACATTCCTCTTTCCCTCACACACGCTCATATTATTTCATTCTCATATTCTCTTGGTTTTGCTTTACGCTGATCCTGTCTGGTATCACGCTCCCCACCATCATCTCAGACCTCTGGTCTCTTACTTTCGCCATCTCTATCTTCTTTGTCTCGCCCGATCCCAAAACTAACGGTTGCCACCTCTCGAGTTCGTCCTATACCAAATAACAGATAAATTTGTCAGTTTTCATTATTCTGTTCCTTTATTCAGGCCAACAAGGAATGATCGCCCTTATTGTCGAATTCCCCACCTCCTACAACAGCCACCACCTGTCGTCGTGAAAATTATCTTGGCTCGGGTGATGGCTGCAATAAATGGTTTCTCCAAGTTGTAACATACTTGTAGTTATTGAAGTTAAATTGTATTTATTTACTAGTATGTGGGTCTTTTTCGAAAATTTGTCCTCGTATGTTTCAGTTTTTAATTTTCTCGGGGCTACTCGTGCAAATTTTACATTCATTTTTATAACTTTATTGTTGGTATTTGTGTTGTTCTGTTGCCTGTGAAAACAATAAACACTGAACTGAGTGTATTGCCAACTACGGGGAGATTGAGGTTCAAATCCTGGTTGGGTGTACATTGTTTTATTAATAAATGGTCTTACACTCTACTTCCACACAAATGCAGATATATTTCCTATAAATTAAACCTTCCTCATTCATAACACGTGACCATTTCTCACATAACCAATTTAACATTGGTGGGCACTAACTAGTGTCAGGCTCTTCTTGACTGAATTTCTGGTGGAAGAAAGGTCTGGGTTCTAATCCCGGTTGGGTGTATTGAGGCGTGTGTTTCATAAAAATCTTCTCACACTCCCTTCAAGGAAGTTGAAGTGTTATGGCCCCACGTTGGGCGCCAATGGAAGCGTTACGGATTATTAATTGATATTTGACCTGCGATCCGGCACCAATTGATGAGTTATTGAATTGATCGGTTCGCGTTTGGTGCTCTCAACCCCTCGGAGAGAGAAGTATTGTTATCATTAAGAAATAATAAAACACGAGATTTTGGTGGACGTTTCATAACCATCCTAAACAGAAAAAGTTATATTACATTGCCGTATTTCTGTCTATCTGTATTACTGATTCTTGGCGTAGAGCTGATACCATTTTACTCAACATTTTAAAACGTGGAATCTGGGGCTTTGTTATTGTTAAAGTCCTATCTGTGTACATCAGGTTGGCTTTACATATGTAATTTATAACTGTTATCCACTCTACTTTACTTCATTTCTTCTAAGTTACCCTCTAAATATTATAACACTTGGAATATTTATTTTATAAAATTGATATCTAAGGAATTTCCTGCTAATCAAAATATATTTGTAGCTCAAATTGTATAATACTACACTAAGATTTTCAATATAATATTTTTATATTTATTATCATCTCGTTTTACTACAGTTTCAGGTTTTACGCATATATAGTCTACTAGCTACGATAATGGTTTTATGGAGGAGGAAGGTTGTATTAAGAGGAGGTATACACTCATTTGTGTGGAGGGTGATTGGAAAATCATTTAGCAAAACCACATTTAGTACACCCGACTGAGATTCGAATCCCAATATCCCTGTCATTGGTATTATAGCCTATATTGAGTGTGATTTCTTAGACCGTGTGGCCACCGAATCAGGATAAGTATATATTAAAAATAATGTATAGGTCAGAATTATGAGTACATTAATACATTTTACTGAATAACATTATTTTGTTCTAAAATCGAATTATGTTTAACAAATGAATAGATACAATGTAATTTTAATAAATACTTCATAATTAACATACGATCATATTTCAGGTCTTAAATTACTCTGTTAATTTCAGTCAATAAATGAAATGTTTCATAAAGTTAATTAATTTTTAGTGTAGCTACAGTTAGTGTAGGGTTAGGGTGTGATTGAGGGTGCAAACCCCCAACTTTTAATGTAATCGGTGAATGCCATATAACCTGCGTAGGCATTTAGATTAGAAACTATATAATATCTTTGTATTATCATTGGCTGATATTATTATTTTCTATCCTCATTCAATAAATACAATTATATTTTTGAGTAGCATTTCCTACTATTATTTAATTGCTCTAATTAAACCATTACACACGTATTAGTTTTGTGTATTGTTTTTTCTTACATATCGTAACAATATTACTATCTATCCTATTGTACAAAATAGGGGTGAAACAATCTGGTATAAAACTAACTTAAGGTACGTTATCCTACTAAGTAGGCATATCACTTTTACTACAACTATTATTTCATGTTGCTAGAAATTACACCCTATACCCTTTTTACTTTACTAAACATACCCTTTAGATGGCTTACAGAGTTATACAGTACCATTCTATTTAGTAAATTGCAGTTAAGAGTCCTCCTTCATAGTCCCGCCTACACTGCTCTCAATGTCCACACTATTGTACACAAAAAAAGTGTTTTGTCCGAATCGATTTGGTGGACTTGTGTGATTCATCAGATACGTTGTTTTTTTATTATTATCATTCCTTAACAATAGAAATAATAACGCTCACAAACTTACAAGCCACCACTTCACTCTGACATAAATGAAACATCCTGTGGTCAATTATAGCCGGAAATAGCACACAATTATTTCAAGAAATACCACCCTAATAAACCGCCACTTCTCTTTTGAGAGTTTCGAATGTAAATGACGGTAATTTGTCTAGTACAAATTATTTTTTAAGTGACGTTTTACAATTCGTCACTAACGAATATAACGAGAAGTTTAGCGCTATGCCGTGCGTCACAGGGGGAAAAAAAGATTAGTGGTATTAAAACACGACAATCTCCCAAAATGCAACATTTTTGTATAATGGTTTATTTATTTCATTCCTTTTTTTTGTGTTTCTTACTACAATATGAACAAAAATAGTTTTACATACGATAGCATATTGTGTGATGCTTTCATATTAAAAATATATGGTCGATTGCTCGTCTGCAACCAAATTAAAATACACACAAGGAATAATTATATCTGTATTTTAAAATTATCACTGTCATATTTGACAACGACTTTTCAGTAACATCCACGTTCAAACTTGTTGCACCCCTTAACGCAGGGCCAAGTTTCATTCGCATCGGTGAGCACTGGTTTCTGGTTCCTCTAGTATGGATTTCTGGGGATGAGTTCAGGGTTATAATCCCTGTTGGGTGAACTAAATGTGCTATTTAATAAACTGTTTCTCAATCTAATCACCCATATTCAGGAACACTTAATCTAAATACTTTCCTTTCCCTCATTTACTCATTAACTTTATTATATTATTTAGATAAACTGGATGGGTAGTAGGACGCGTCTAAAAATTACTGATTGTTTCTGCACAGAGGGCTGCATTAGCTCAAACATGTTTCTTTAAGGCCTGCGCACACCAATGTGTGTACAAACGCGGGAATTTGTGGCGGTATTGGGGGTGGTCAGACCGGAGTGAAGAGAATTTCGGCAGCTCGAGGATATTTAGAGCCATTTAAAAAGAAAGTTATTATAAATTCATTCAGCATTAAACGACCCTTAATCTGAGAGCTATGGTCAAAGTAAAAAAAGGCCCTTTAAAATCTTAAATATCAAGTGGCCAGAGACAAAGTGACTGTCATAAGGACAAAAAAAAAAAGGTCAAATTCCACTCTTTTGGGTTGGGTTCACATAAAACTGGAGATCGATTTTTTCACGATTACAATGCTTTCTATTGATTTTAGAAAGTAAAAAAGAAATATTTTATTTTTTGTTCAGTTATTGTTAAGTAGGCTTATTATTATTATTATTATTATTATTATTATTATTATTATTATTATTATTATTAGCACCGCGTCTTACTACCCGTTCGGGTTATACGCACTTACGCTAATGTGTAATGGTAGGGTGATTGTGAGATGAAATGAAGGACCTACAGTTTAACGTGGAATCCGAACCACGGTGGAGGCCTGGCATTCCTCACATTCACAAGATGTCTTGTCAGAGGTGAAGGAAGGGTTTGGAAATCAGATAAATCTGTGCCGGGACCGAGGAAGTAGGCTTACCATAATATTAATTACAATAATAATAAAAACAGAACCGAATAAAATTCTAATTTGATTTACTGGTACAGGCACTACTAAAATCCGGTTAATTTTATATTTCAAGATATAGTGTTTATTAAACTTTATTTATAATTAAACCCTTGAGCAGTTTTTTTTAAAGACATTATCGATTAGAACAAAGATGTTAGAATCATTTATATAGATAATATACAATCGATTAAAGTAAGACTTAAATCACTACATTTAATTATTAATCGTTGCATTCACATTACAAATGGTGTGCTGTACAATAATAATTATTTACTCTTAGACTTTATTAACTACATTTATATCCTTGTATTATTATTATTATTATTATTATTAATGGTGAATTGAGCGTTATGAAATACCTTAAGCTATATGTTAGGCATGAATATAAACACAGACTTATATATGCTAATGATAAATATATTGAAATATATATGCAGTACGCTTGCTACCTGTGTAGTTGAAATTTTATAAGTAAAACAGATTTTTAAAGCTTATGTAAAGAAGAGGGAAAAAAATTACTTATGAAACAAGCAACTTTATATAACGTTAATTATTTGTAATCTTTATTTTTCAATTAAACAATTTTTACCTATTAATGCGGAAACAAAACAACAAACATCATTAAAATACAATTAATTTTTATATTGAAAATTGAAATGTATTCTGTAATTTACTCTTTGTGTTTTCAGTTTATTTGGCAATCGAGTCGGTTGAAAAATTAATTATTCCTACAGTAATTGGGAGTATACACCGTTGAACATAAGGCTTAAAAATATATTTTTTTAAATCATCATTTTATTGGATTCGCCCTGAGAGTACAAGGATCATAAAAGTGAAAATACTGTCTATATCAGTTCAGCAGTTTTGGAGTTAATTATGAACAAACAAACATGAAAATAAACCTCTTAATCACGTGTAATATAAGAAAACTTAAATTTATTAGTTACCAGTATATTTTACCTCGGATTTTGGAATATAATCATTTATAATACTATGTGACACCTTACACGGAACACACGCGATTAATAATAATGGGTTCAATTTACAATATTGGTTCAGAAAATGAACCATCCAGTAAACATAAAACGGCTTCAGTTTGGACGACAGGAACTATCTAATTTGAACATTTATTGAGGGTAGCCTCATGTATTAAATATGGCGTCTTATCTCTCTATACAAGCAATCTAATTGGAGAACTACCATCAACATATTCAGTTTTATGTGCCACAACGGTTCCCTTTGACAAAGTGTTATTACCCTCGTATTATGAAGTGGTGTGGGCCTGTGTGGTGTGTGACTAGGTTGAATCACGTCTAGTGGTGGTATATTAGTGGCAGCCATACATACCACATCAGAGCTACATTGTAACACAAGGCGGCAACATGAAGTGGTTATATATCGCCTT
Source organism: Timema monikensis (assembly GCA_902151445.1). Taxonomy (NCBI): domain Eukaryota; kingdom Metazoa; phylum Arthropoda; class Insecta; order Phasmatodea; family Timematidae; genus Timema; species Timema monikensis. The sequence goes on along the minus strand of CABFVZ010004746.1, from coordinate 16,680 downwards.
GCTCACGTTAACACTTGAGTGAGTAAACATGTGATATTAGCTTGATCACTATTGGATCTTAGACAATGTAAACTAGTAACATCTCTCAATAGGGGAGATTATTCGTAATTTAGTTTTCAACTATTCTTCGACTTTCCGCTACTCATGATGGTATATTCATTAATTGAAATGAAAATGTTTAAATAAGGTATTGGATTGAAATAAATGTAAAAGTAAACTATCGGCAAACATATATAATAATAAAATCTTCGGTTAGTTCTATTAATACCTCAAGAAAATTAAAATAATAAGTATCGTAATATTTAGATTTCAGTGAGAAAGTATTATGGGACCTTTAACATATAAAGTTTTATAAATCAAAAAACAAAAATATATTTAAGAAGAATTCATCATCATCATAATCATAATCATAATCATCATAGATTGACAACTTAATTTACACTACCGGTGTGTGTTAAATAATAACTCGCCACTTCTTCTTGTTGTCTTATAATTTTTGTTTATCAACGTCTCCCAACCTAAACCCTGTTTACTCCACCTTTGATTGCACAGTTTCTAAACATCTTTTGTTTGGAAATTTCCTTGATGTTTTTACTTTCATTTTATTTTTAATCAAAATATCTCCTTGCAGCTCTAGTGTTACCTATTCTTATCACGTGTCCATACCACTGAAGCCTGCGCTTTCCTTCAACCACAGCAACCATAGCCGTGATACCAACTTCTTTACTATACTATTTACTTCATTCACATTTTATTTTTAATCAAAATATCTTTTTGCAGCTCTAGTGTTACCTATTCTTATCACGTGTCCATACCGCTGAAGCCTGCGCTTTCCTTCAACCACAGCAACCATAGCCGTGATACCAACTTCTTTACTATACTATTTACTTCATTCACATTTTGTTTTTCCTGAACTTTTGTATGATAATTCTGATTTATTCAATTTCCACTGCTTGGATTTTGATGTTGTCCTTGTCTAGTAGGGTACATACTTTTAGCCCATATATACTAATTAGTAGAGGGTAAGTGTGAAACTTGGTTAAATTCTGGAGTATTTTGAATATCCCACAATAGCTTAATCACTAGAATGTAAAAATGTTAATATTATTTTTGTGTTATATTGAGTATTTTATGCTAAATAGTGTTTTATTTTGAGATGATACTCCAAAGTATTTGAAGTTGGGACCTGATTCCTAGCTGACCTTCCCCAGATGTATGTTTGAACTCATTCCCTTACAGTTGACTATCATTTCCATTGTCTTGGGTTTACTGATATTTATCTCAAATTATCTAAATGTGTCGTTCCAAACATTCAGTTATCTTGTAATTCCGCTTCAGTTTTTCCCTAAACCAAAACATATCCGCAGATACCATGGTGTTAGGTTCACTGTCAGTTACATTTATATATTTTATGATCGGGCCAATTACTATCATGAATTGGAGTGGTGATAACTAAAAGATATTTCCTTGTTGGACTTTTTTTTAACCACTCTGATCTTCCATTCCTTATCTAGACACAATTTCTATATTTTTCGTATAGCATCTTCATTTTGTCAATCAGGAAGTTCAACAATGCCATAACCTCCATAAATTCCCAAAGCTTCTTCCTTGGAACACAATAATAAACTTTTCCACCATCCAAATAAACCATCACGATGTTCTTTAAATGCTTCCAGTACTACTCCAATAGCATCATCACTGCGGATCTGAGATAGGTAGTTTTTTCATTCTTCCTGAATACATGTTACTCTTCTTCTAATAGTGGCTCTACAATCTTCTATAATCTCATATTTACAATCGTACTCAGCAAAATCAAATTGTGTAACATTAGCGTGATGCCCCTTGGGTTTTCACACTTCCTAATATTACCTTTTTGGACAACTAGATGATATTGTGTTTTGTACATCCTTATGAGATACTGTTCTCTTTCCAGATGCCTGACAGCGCTCTGCATAGCTAGTTTAATCCTGGTATTCCGACTGACTTTATTATGGCTAGTTGGACAAAAACCCTGACGACTTTTCATTCATTAAATTTATCAGTTATATCTACACTTCCAGCCTTGTAACAGTTTAAATCTCTTATACAGTCATTTTCTCTGTTATTGTTGTTGACATGTACATTTAAAAGTGTGTCGAGTTTTTATTAATTCCTTCTCTGATTCCTTCATCTGACCTCAAAAAATTTTCGTCAACTGTTTATAGTGCGAGGATGTTTACATGTTCATTATTTTTATTATTTACTATTTTGTATGGTGGCTTCATATTATTTTGTTGACTATCCTCCTTTATCTTGGTAGTAGACCCATCACAAACATTTTTCCTATCCTCCCTGAATCAATAGTTTTTCTGATAAATTCTTGTTCTTTTCCCAGACGTTCAATTTCATCTTGACCTTGTATATTTCCTGTTTTCTGTTTTTCACGATATAATTTCCTTTTCAGCTCATTTATGTCTGTCACTCAATGCTTCACCCTCTCATTTCACCATGGTGTTTCTTTCTCTTTGTTTAACACTTGTATTCTCACAGATTTTTTAACCTTCTGATAGAATTATATATTTAATCGTATCCACTCTTCTTCTATTCATCTCTTTTAATTCTTTAGTAACTTAATTGTAATCATTCTTTGGTATTCCCGTTTTTTATCTTCTTCATTTAACAGCCAAGTCTTGATTTTGGGATTCTATTTTGCTTATTATAATGGACATGGATATCCTTGATTTCTGCGACTATAAGCCTGTGGTAGATCGCTAGACATTCACTAGGATTAACTTAATTAAACATCTCTAACGTAATGGATAGATTTTTATTCATTTGTTATATATTCTATCACTGTTTTTAACTTCCCATACTAACTATAGCGTGATAATTTATTACTATCTCTCTTCTGAGACCATGTTCTTTGTATGTTAATGCTATTTCACACACATGAACTATCAAGGGTTCCCCCTTAATGAGCTTGCTCCCGTAGCCGTGGGGTCCAATGGTGCATTGACAAATCAAACTTGTGGTGTATATACTTGAAAGCAGGTGTGATATGCTTGTCCAACACATAGTTTCAGCTTGGTGATACTGCGACTCACGTAGTTTATATCTGATACTATATGTAAGCTATGTGGAAGATGAGAGCAACTCCATTTTTGGATTTCCTTATGTCTCTACTTTAGTACAATACATAACTATTTCTCAGACTTTATTCCAAGTCTCTCTCCACTTGTTCTCACTAAACCCTAATAGCCCAAGCTTGCACCTATTCATAAGATATATGAGTTGCTCACATTTGAGAAGAGTGACTATAGTGAGAGTCATGATTATCTGTAGGTTTTCATTAGATAATATTGCGCCATCGCCCAACGATTGCTTTTATCTGTTTGTGAAATTGTAGGAGAGAGGGAGGGAGTTTACATAACAAGATATTATTTTATGTGCTTATAGTAATTTAATGATCATATGTCAAAAATATACATTTAAATATACACATAGGTGATATACTTACATCAATTTGAACTAGCTCTTAAGTTACTTGAACCTACATGCCATGTGGGCTCAAAGAACCAGCCATAATGCAAAGGTAGCAAGACAAAGAATTAGAAAAGGAAATCACTAGGGATATTTATTTGACCTACATTTAAATATACGAAGCCCAAGTACCAAGACCTAGCTACCATATCATTAAGTAAAATAGTGTATTTGACTATCGGCGTTGAGGGAGTAGGCTTTTGCTTAATATAAATGCAAAGAATTACATGAAGTTAACATTGACCTGAAGCCCGTCTTTTATCAAAGTGTAAACAATGCAATTTTAAGTGATTGCGGACAATGCGCAATAGTATATAAATTCAATAATACTCGTTAAGAAGCAATATCTGTATTTAAGAATACAAAGCAATATTCTATTAAAGCAAAAAATACGGATTTAGCTAAATAAGATAGTATTTATTGTCAGGAAACATTATGTATACAAACGTAAACGAAGTTGTTTATTGCGAACAATATGCAAATTTACTACAAGTTAGGAAACAACCTATCATCTACACAATTGACTTGAGCTGCTAAAAGATAATTCTTAACATATAATATTAATCTTTCTTTAAAAGTCTACACGTATCGAATTACCATTATTGCAAATCATAACTTTATCACTACCACAAATAGAGCTCTGCTCGTAGCTGTACACCTGAATCTAGTGTTTATTATAAACATGACTATTCTCTTCTACCAACCCACTAGGCGGGGGAAACTTAGACCCAAAAATAATTATTTACTTTCCACCCTATCTGCTAAGTCTACAATTAACTCCTAAAATAATTTAGTTATCTAATGCATTCCCCAATAACTTTAAATATGATTCGAAACCTCGTAAGCTACGCTTGGACTTACTTCAATTGTAATGATGGGATATCACTCGCAAATAGTATGATTGTCTTCCATGGATATCATTATTTGAAATTAAGGGCTCTTNGGGGGGGGAGCTGTAAATACCAACCCCGGAGTTACAGACTATCCAACAGTATTGACATACGTTGTCTCCGTTCCGTTAACCACTGGTTGTTGAGGGTTGACTCTACTATGACGTATTCGCTTTTTCCTGTATATACACTTGTCAAATTAGTGTCTTCGTCATTGTAGGTCAAAATGTTGTTGGCCTTCTTGGACAAGCCGATACCATGCCGGACGATTGGCCACTATAGCCTCCCAGTTGTGAATGTCAATTAGGCACTTCTTCATGTTGGGGCTATAAACGTCCTTGTACCGTTTGTGCTGTTCCCCCAAAATTAATTGGCCATCCTTCAGCTGTGAGCACTTAATTTATTTTGTGAGTCGAGTTTCGGGCATTTGAACATCATGGCTTGTCAATCAAAGTTGATGCTTGATGATCAACGTTTAAGTACTGGTCGTATTAGCCTCTTTTAAGACACTGATGTTAGTACGCCGATCTTGCCAGTTTACTCTGAGGATTCTCCTTAGTCAACGCGAATGGTACCTCTTCAGACATTTTAGGTGCTTTCTCTAGGTGGTCCAAGCTTTACACCCATAAACAAAATTTGGTATTATGGTAGTTTGGTACACGTATAGTTTGGTCTGAGTTATGATACTATGGCAGTCAAAGACTGTCTCGTAATCGTCCAAAAGCTGGGATAGCACATTTTAGGTGGTGTTTTTTTCACAATCAATATTTAAATATGTCGATAGGTGACTATCAAGGTAAGGAAAGTGCAAGATGCTCTGCAAAATCTACCCATTGATTGTGTTGGCAAGAGCTGCAAAGTTGGAATTGAGTGCAGGTTAATACAGAATCTGCATCTTTTCGATATTAATGTCCAGACCAATTAACTTGTATTCCTCATTAAATGTAGTCAATATAGCCTGGAGGTCCTCTTCTGGGTTGGCCAAAACAACGTTGTCATCGTGAACTGACGTTGTAGATATCTTGGTCTTCGCTCGTAGCTAAGGTTGAATAAGCCTCCATCCGTCTTGTACACTATTTCTACACTAGGTGGCAGTTTACCATATATAAGATACATTATAATTCCAACAAATATTGAGAATAGAGTGGGGGCAATTGCACATACCTATTTGACACCCGTTGTGAGCTCAAAGGGTTTTACAAGTCCATTGCTCAGAACAGTGCCATTCATGTTATCGTGTAGCAGGCGAAGAATCTGAATGTATATTTGAGGGAAACCAATAAGAGCGAAGATACTCAAAAGAGCATCTCGATTAATCGAGTCAAAGGCCTTGATGAGATCAATGAAGGCCATGTGGTTTTGTTCCCTAGATTTCTCCTGTATTTTCCTTGAACTGAAGATCATATCAGCTGTACCTTGGTTGGATCTGAATCCACATTGAGTTTCTGGTAGGCCCTTAGGCGAGTGATATGAGAGAGTTGGATAGAATTCTGGCGAGAATTTTGTCAACAACAGAAAGCAGGGTTATTCCACGATAGTTGCCACACTGAGCCTTGTCTCCCCTTTTGAAGATGGTTACTATTAGTGTTTCTATTAAGTCAGCAGGGATGGTTGTGGAGTTCCATATCTTGACGATGAGCACATGTGTATGCTCAGTTAGAACAGGTTCCCCTTCCTTGAATATTTTGGCAGGAATTCCGCCTGAGCCAGCTGCCTTATTATTCTTGAGCTGTCTTATTGCATCTTTGACTTCCTGTAGAGAAGGAGCTTCACCAAGATGGTCTTGTATGGGCTTTTGAGGAATTATTTTAAAAATGTCCTCATCAACGAGTGTCTGTTTAAGAGTTCTTTGACGTGTTCCTTCCAGCGTGTGCTAATAGAGCTGCTGTCCTTGAGGAGTGTAGTGCCATCCTTAGATCTAAGGGAACTTAGGCCTTGAGTAAACGGGCAATATACATTTTTATTAGCGCTGAAGAATGCTTGTGTGTGGTTGATTTCAGCTAGATGCTGCATTTCATTGAATTTTAAAGTCCACCATTAGTTTTTCGGGGCCTGAGTTCTTCTTTACACTTCGGTTTTGTCTTCTTGATGCTGTTGTTTCTAGGAACGTGATTTGAGATGATTTTGCCAAGCAATGTGTGCCTTCCTCTTCTTGTTTATGAGACTTTGAATTTCTTGATCATTTTCATCCAACCAGTTCTGATGTTTTTCTTGTGCAAACAATCTATTCTTCGCAGGCTGACCATAATGCTCACTTTAACGCTGAACAATGCTGTTCAATATTGTCAGGATATTCTTTTGAAAGTTTTCACTGAGGAATTTATGGATCTTTATCTTAATATTATCTTCATTGAGGCGTTCAGTGTTCAGTTTACATATATGTCCTCTCTATCGTTTCAGAGAAGTGTGCAGAGCCATCACAGAACGTATCAGTCGATGGTCTGTCCAGCAGCCACTAGCACTTATCAGCGCCTTTGTGATTAATACATCACGTTAGTCTCAGGCACGCGCGATTACATAATCAATTAGCTGCCAATTCTTTGATTTGGGATGTTGCCATGATGTTTTAAACTTGTCCTTTTGTCGGGAGAAGGTGTTTGTAATAACAAGGTGATCTTTCAAGCATTTGGTGAGTAGTAAAGTTCCATTCGAGTTATACTTCCCTACACCCTCTTTACCAATTATGCCAGTCCATAGCGCCGTGTCCTTACCAAATTGAGCATTGAAGGGTTCTAGGATAAAAATCTTGTCTGATCGTGGTATAGCTTTTAAAACCATATCGATTGAGAGTAGAATTCTTATTTGTGGTCTTCATCAGAAGTGAAAGTCGGAGCGTATGCACTTATTAACGTAGCTTGCTGGTTATTAGTTAATCTGAGCCTTAGTGATATGAGTCTTCCACTTATGCTGGAGGGGAGTTCGTCAAAGTGATCGACGAGCTCATTCTTAAAGGTGAAGCAAATTCCATGTATGCGGGGATCTTTATCATCTTTACCTTTCCAAATGAAAGTGTATCCACCTCCATTCTACATGAGTTGTCCTTTTCCTGCTCGTATGGTTTAACTTAAAGCAGCTATATCAATGCCATATCTTCTAAATTAACGTGGCACAATTTCTGTTCATCTTTGTGGTTAATTTCCATTGCCATTGTCCATTAAAGTGTGGATGTTCCAGGTAGCAAAATTCATAATTGTTTTGTTCTGACCGCATTAGGTGTACCCTCTGGATGCGGTAATCAAGTCAGGTGGTATTTGCCTGACTATGTTAAAGGTGCCTTTTATTACCTCCTCCCCACTTGGGGTGAGCAGAGTGAATCCTGAATAGGCCTGCTCAGTCATGAATGCAGCACACGGTTTGCTCTACAGCTTGTCCTCAAGCAAGATGGTGATCACACATTCGTTGACTACGTACTGGTTTGTTACTAGGGTCTCTTAGACAACACAGGCCTGACCCCGTCATATCTCCCCGATTGACGCAGGACTTTATAGTTAATTCAGGCTGTCCTTCGGAAGACGTCTTTGCGTGATATCGTTTCACGTGGAAATGTTGCTGCACATCAACAATCACACGATCCTTGGCAGACTCAGAACCTATGCCCAGTGGCATAGAGACTACAACGGCTGGAAATTCCGAGACTGTTGCATCCTTCATCCATCTTCCTGACCGTTAGAGCTGTACTAGTGTCTTATCCGCCATTGATGACTTTCTTTATTCTACGCCGTTGACCATTGTTGGTCCATACTCCTTTTGGGGTCCTGCTGCTCTACCCTCCAAGGAGGCCATTGTCAAGGTAGAGGGAGACTCTTTAGCCAGGGAATAATTCGGTCGTCAGAGCCTCATCAGTCGAAAGCAGGGTGCACAACGAGCAGGTGAGGTGGACATTTGAGTAGGAGATATTGTCATCATATTCACTCTACCTCTTACACCATACTTCACCCTACTTAACCTGTAAGTATGTACCAAAAGAATCAAAGTGAAAAATAGCTCACAAATGTAGAATTAAATAATTTTAAATTGTCAACAAACCATCTGAACACGGACCAAAAAGGTTTAAGACCTAAAGATGTTAGTTTTCCAAAAATGTCCTAGTTCCAGTATAAATTAAATTTGGTAAATAAATAAATAATTCAAAATTTAACCATAAATACCCTAAATAGTTTTGAATATACTTATACGAAGCATAGTTTTAACTTAAAAAAACCATATAAAAATATCATCCCCAAAATAACGATCAATTAAATGTTAGTATATCCCTAATTCCTATCGGAGTCAAATAGTGAAGTTTTATTCTGCGTACTAGCTTATATTTTTATTTAATCAGTGGGAGAAAATGGTAAGGAGATATAACTTAACCAATGAAGTTATTGTTAACAAGTCAGAAGTAGCCATCTCATCGACGCCTGCTCACAAAGTCGTGAGGATGACGATGGGAGTTAGGGGAACACACGGTATAGGACAACTCGTTCCTTTCCCCAAGTTTTAGAGCCTGCGCAGCGTCTTGGACTCGGGGATAACGTACTAGCGAACAGGGGTCACATGACACTTCGTGACTTCATTCCTGTTTCTCGCCATACTCTAATGATAAGCTGTGTTCATTGTTGAAATGCGTGGAGTGTCCGTGATTAGGCGCTGACTTCCCTGTAGAATGGGGTAAATGTTTATTCACTCTTTTAATTTGGTGCAGGTTGATTGCTATGTTAGGTTGTAGCCATGGTAAAAATTAATTATATATGTTTAAAAAAATTAGGTGTCTGCCCCCTTAGATTTAGTTAATAAACCACCCAATATGCTAAGTGCAGAATTCTATCACTATACACTTAACACATAACTGAAGTTAATGCAACTTAGTGGACAAGACCACATTCCAAAAACAATACTGTTAAACCCTTTAACGTAAGTGTGTCCTTAAAGAGGAACTCAGCTCTTTCTAAAACGAAAGGCATCACAAATAAAATAAATAAATGAATTAACTATGATATAGAAATAGTGGTGAAATAGGACAGTGTCTCGTTAACGAGACCCAACGTTTTACAATAATACTAATGAGAATAAAATAACCCAAGCTCATATTTAAGGAAGCCTGGTTTTATCCAATTACATAACTTGATAAACTCTACTAAGAGTCTAAGCTTGAGCCAACTAAATAATCCACCAAGCAGGAGCTTAGCTGGAATAATTTTATATATAGACCAGGAGGATTCTAGGCACATTAAGAAGCAAACATTAGGCCTATTCCTAATGAGGAATGCCCTTTTTGTATAAAATTACTAAATCTATGTAAACACTCAAAAGAAATCTTAGTTATTTATCAACAATGGCTGTGGCCACAAGCCCTAACAGCATTTGAAAGTGCTAGGCACTCACAATACGGAAACCGACTCCCTAGTCACACCTGGCATTTCTGATCCCCCTAAGTTGCAAACCACGCTAGGTAAATGTCAACAAAATAAACAAATGCTTATATGAATCCAATGAAATAATTGTTCGCTAAGTAAATACCGCTAATTCCATGGATCCAAGTCTGGGATTTCAGTACAAAGATAACGAACTTTATTAATTTAGCAATGTAATTAAGAGAGAAAAACAACCCCCCTGGCAAATATGACCCTATAGGTCACTAAACGACTTGTTGTCTTGATTCTAATTTACCCTAATTATCACATAACTTTGAACAAATTAGGGTTAAACAATTACTTTAAAGTACAATCCAGGATTGCGAGAAAACTCTGTTAAGTCTGGATAAAAAAGCTATTTTGGAAATCGAAAAATGACACCTGGACACGGGAAACGAACCCGTGACCTTTTGCTGGGTTGCTATTTGGCCGGGTTTGATTCCCGTGTTTAGGTGTAATTTTTTAAATTTCCAGAATATGATTTATTGATGGAGTAATCTTCATTAAAACATACTTAATAGCTTTGGCTATATGATTCTTGATAAAAATTAGTTATTACCAATCATTTTACAAGATAATTAAGATAAGACATAATTGATGCTATATTATATCATCCCCGATCTCCATCATGGAAGGATGACCGTTCTATCCACCATCTTGTGGTGGTTGGCTATTTCGCGTATCAAATAATAAAATAATAATAATAACAGTGTTACACCTATATATACACATATAAACACCAAAACTAGAACAAGAGTAAGGAATGGACGTGAGAAGGGGGAAGCCTATACAGTTCTAGAGCCTTCTGGAACAATGATATAGGCATTGACTGACCAATTCACCTGCGGGCGGGCGCCTCAGTTTTTGAGAATTCATGGAGGCCATATTTTTTTATTTTAGATGATCAAAAGGAATGTCTTGTTGGTTTGAGACGGACGTCTTTGGTCTACCAGAAGAGCGACACTCGTGAGCTGGTAAGTCAAAAGCAGTTTCACAAGGTGTTTATAATGACTGTGTATTACATTCATAGTTCGTTCTAATAGACTTAAGTTTCTATGTGAGGGATAAAAGCGATTATCCCTTCACAATATTTGTTTCTTCTTGTATCACCGATGAACTTCAAGTTGTTTGCCATCATACAATCGAGATTGACATGGAGAGCTGTCCTGTCCGGTATTTGTTTTGTTTTTACATCCGAGGCTTGTTTGAGATTTGGAAACACGATTGTATCCACCATTGGCCAGTTACGTCTAACATGGGTTTACCAGATTCCCGCTAGCCATCATGTTTCAGGTTTCTTATAGAGCCTTTACAGATACCACAATAGTCGTGGGGCACACATAGTCTCAGATGTACTTCACCATATTTTGAGATGACACCAAATATTAAAAATCGTACTTTGTCCTATTCAATCTACAAGCTTACGATATTGAGGGGAAATAAAATTATATATTATTAATAATATTATTGGATGAAGGGTTGTGTGAGGGGGTGGAGGATAGGTACAGACTTTAATTTAATTTTTAATCTCATACATAAATACATTATATGTAAATATATATATATATTTTGAAATTTCGACATAATTTGGTTTAAATTATAAGGGTAAAAGCATATAAACCATATGAGGAAAGTCAAAATGTTCATTAGTGGGTATGTGTGTATACAAATACGATTGCGTTTGGAAAAAGAGTCAAAAAAGCTTACACACGTTAGTAGGGCTGATTTTAAAATATCAATTTTTTTGGTGATAAGAGCATATCTATTAAATTTCTAATTGTATCTGCAAAGTATGTGATACAAATTGCTAGCAAATTTCCTAGTAATATACAAGTGTATAGTTCCCATGTTTTCCATGCTGAAGGTTAATAGATAACGTTTATGGCTTAGTAGACCAGATGAAAACCCCCTCCGTGGCCAAACCAACAATACTCTCACCATCTACTAATGGGGGCTTCTGTAACTTCAGTGCCAGAGTCCGCGTGCAGGTGGTATTGCTTCTGACACAGGCTCATCAATCATATCAACCCTATCAAACAAAATGTTAGCCATTAGAGCTACAATTGATTCCATTTAGATCACCACAGTGAAAGAAAGATGGATTATCCTGCATTTTTGTGTACACGTTAATATTGGGAGTGAAAATAGAATAGGAGAAGGTAAATTAAATTAATGTAATTAACAATATTTTTAAACCCCAACAAATATTCAATATTTTACGGACCACGAGTATAGTAAACCTGTTAGTATTTGTACCTCTGCTAAATATTTTAGAATGTATATTAATAGTATATATTTTGGGTAATGTTATTTATTTTAATAATTATAATATTAGGTTTGTATTAAAAACATTCAAATGTTGACTCAAACTTTTTTAACTCAATTTAAATAAAGATTATTAAAATATCTTAATATTAATTAATATTAAAATAAACTTGATATATAATTTAAATATAATTTAATTCAGTAAAAGGGGCTGATTTAATATATATTTTAACTGGAAGCCATTGAAGAAAATATATAATCACTACGCTAGTAAAGAATAACAGAGGGAGGTAAATCCTAAATAAGTGTAATCTCATTTTCTCGGATAGAACATAGGAATCTATTTAGTAAAAACTACCCTCAGTAAGCTTGGCCTAGATTCTAAACCCAGCCCCCCTCACCCCGGTAGCCATGAAGCTTAGATTCTTAGAGTCGCTTAATTTAGTATCTAGAGTTCTAGACACTGCTTAACATTACAAAATTAATGTTAATCTTATTTGTTCATAAAAAATGTAATTAAGAGTAATACACCTTTTTTAGAAATATCCAATTTTTATCATATCTCCTCAACTATTTAGATACGAAATAGCTTATCAAAGAAAAGTTGTACTATTATTAAACACAAAACTCTTTTGTTTAAAATATATTTTATAAAAATAATTGTTTCTAAGTTATGAGCAAACATTTTTTTTTTCCAAAACATGCTTTGAAGTATTAAATTGTTTGTTACACAGTGTATAACCCATACGGGTTGTAAGACGTGGTGCTCAGTATTATTATTGCTACGCTTATTGGTGGACAGAAATGTTCCTATTTATTCACAATGTTTCTGTAATATTGCTTTGTAATACATTATGCTATTTGGTGGAACCCGCCTCGGCGGCGTAGTTGGCTAGCACGCTAGTCGTGTTGAGCCCGACTGCTGAGGACGGGGAGATCGAGGTTAAAATCTCTGTCAGGTGAATTGGGGGGGGGGGGGGGGTCCTAAATGGTTTTCCACCCTCCCTCCACGC
>CABFVZ010004745.1:16261-43290 GCA_902151445.1 Timema monikensis | reverse complement strand
TGAGACCTCCAGTCAAGTGGTGTGACTCAGCTCAGTGAGACCTTCAGTCCAGTGGTGTGACTCAGCTCAGTGAGACCTTTCATGGCACTCGCTGTGGAGAATGACATGGCTGTTCACCAGATGGATATAGCTACTGCATTTTTGAAGGATTTCTTGACAAAGAAGTATTTATAGAAGTTATTGAGCTTTTTGAAGAGTTGCTAACCAAAATTGCAATGAAGAAAGATTTTCAAAACGAAAAAATGTCATCAAGGGAACAGCTTCTAAAATGTTGGTTGTACTCCAAGAGTGAAATAAAGATGTTTGATGAAAAGGGTATTATATGGACTAGAAGAGGCTGGTCGTCAGTGGCACAAAGTGCTCAACAAAGAACTTCAGGACCTTGGGTTAAGCCCACTGAGCACAGACATGTGTATGTATATTGATAGACGAGAAGCCAAACAGCATTTATGTTGATGATATATTGATTAATTCAAGTGACTTGAATTGGATTTAAGAATTCAAGCAAAAAATTGAAAGACCAGTTCCAGCCTGTTGCCAGGTCAGTTTAGTAAGATGCCTCTATCTTCCTCAATCCTATTAGACTGAACTAAGTATTTAAGATAAGCTTTTAAAAAATGTCTTATATTACTTATTTTTAAATTCGGCTCTCGATATAAAGAAACTTTTCTTATGTAGCCCACAATACAAAATGAGTTTGACATGCCTGCTCTACATAGTCTGAAAAATATATTGTTTTTAATGGTCAAATCTTTCTTACGGATATTAGAAGGTCAATTCTGGAGAAATGCGGAATATCCTAAAGATCTACTGAAATAACTGCTCACTGCTGTGTACACACAAATGTACACTTCAAGAGTGTTTTAAAATCCAGACTCAAACATGGCGATTACACTGATTCACATTTAATCATGATAAGGACCTTGGGCTCTGCGAATACTCAGATTCCGAGCCCTGAGCTGAACTTATCATCAAAGCTCGGGATTGAGATTGAGAGTTTTGTAAGCTCATCATTTTTTGAGATTCCTCTTGATGTACTTACAAAAAACTTTTAAAGCGCATTGGCAAGAATAGGCTATTATATCCATATGATATCGGTAGTTTCTCTTATAAATCATTTGGTAACTTAATCAATTGTTAAAACTAATATTAATTTTCAAATTAATTATGTCATAAAGCTCTAAAACTATTTTCAACTGGTAGCCTGATTACAAAAATTCCGTTCATTTTGAATTATCCACTATTGAAGTTGCATTGCCATGACAAGGCGATGAAACTAAAAATAACTAAGTAGATCACTAAATACTTGAATAATCATTATTTTTACTAATTTTACATGATCTCTTTATTAAATTGAGTTGGATTAAAAATTTAACAATGAGAATACAGTCATAATGATTGTTTTCGAACTTAAGATATTTAAAATGTGTACTTAGTAATATGTTCAACTATAAAACTAGCATTAGTTACTATTTTAGTTATATATTTATGTTTGTAAACTTGTCTAATATCAGTGTCGATCAAAATTGCCATAATTATTTTCTAAAATGACCACATTTAAATAAAATAAAAGCATTTACTATTTCATATTGTTGACTAGAAATATTATTTTAACAATTTTTTTAAATTAAACACATCAACTTTTATAAGCATTTAAAATGGAATTGAAACAGAAGTGATAATGTATGATTATTACCTTACAGACTAATAAACAAAATATGAAACATTTCAAAGTTCTAACTGTTTTTCCTTGTGATTCTCTTTGTTTTCTTACAGAGTAATTATTACAGTTAGGGGGTCTGATTTCAGGGAAGTATTAGCTCATTAAAACTTCAATTTTATTAACTCTTTTTTGAGTGTTAGTTTAATTTTAATGTATTTAAATAAATAAGTATGGAAACCATTTTGTTTATTTTTTTCGATTAAATTTTTATTTCAGTATTGTTCTTATTTCCAAATAATTTTTATTTCTAATTTTAAAAACCATACTATCATTATTTATGTGAGTTTTTTTCAAAATTATTTACTATTTATATAAATGAGTGTCATTCTTATTTTAAGAACATGTGTTGTTCTCTTATATTTTTAAAATCTCACATTATTTTAAAGATGTTATGTTTGTTTTGATTGGTGACATTTTAAATATATTATTTTACTTTTAAAGTATACAAATATATTATACTCGTATTTTAAAATCATGAATATACTTGAACTCAACTCAAACGCTTTTTGAAATACTCGACTTGAGTTATTCTCGAATAAAATAAAACCAAGCCCGTAGACATACACAATTAATAATGACAAGAGATTCAAAGATAAATCTAGATTTTTTTTTACATGCATTTCTGTTTTCCCCTACCGGTTTGCTAAGCCTGTTGTGGCTTCATATGCCCTATAATTTAACTTGAGACTAGGACTGACACAACATCCAGTCCCCAGCCGTTAATTCATCATTGACAATGGATAAACCCACATTTCACCAATGATAACATTTTTTTTTTCAGCCATACGGGGAATTGAGCCCGGGATTCTCAGCTCAGTAGACAAACACGCCACCGACTGAACTAAAGTGTTGTCCTTTATGTTTACGAAACCTCTGTGGTCAGAGTTTCTGGTTACAGATCAAGAGGTTCTTGGTTATATACCCAGTGGGTCTGTAATGGGGTCCACACAGCCCCGTGGCTGACAAATGAGGAGCTATTTGCTCTGGTATAGAAATCTGAGATTAACGACTGTGTTAGCCACATGACACCCTCTATCTGCAAATGTTGAGACTATTTCGTCAACATATGGCGGCCACTTGGTCGGTATAGCTCGCTTGCAGGCTGACGCCGTGGAGNGCCACTTGGTCGGTATAGCTCGCTTGCAGGCTGACGCCGTGGAGATTTTTTTTAATGCTAAGCAAGTCATCATTTTGATCAATTTCCCTTTTTATATATTTATTTTGGTTTGAGTACATGGTTTCAAATATAAATAATAAAGGTAAAATGGCACCAAGCTTCTATATTAAATTAAACCTTGAGAAGAGAATGAAAGAGTAAGGCCTAAAGTTCACATCTCATACTAAAACACAACACTGTACAAGACATAGCTATGATAAGTGAGTGGAGCCTCCTTTCAATAATAATTGCTAGCTACTCTTCATTGAGAAGATGAACAGGATCTTAGCCTTTGAATAACTTTGTGCTAGTTCTTTAGGTATTTTGTATAAAGCTACAGGACTGGGGGATAGAAAACATATCCACCTTTCCTGTACCTTCTTTCAAATAAAGATTACTTCTAAAGGTGAATAGAGGATCTCCTTAAAGAGATAATTATATTATAGTATATTCACATACAATGTCCATTTCCTGTAATTGTCCTTTATGTTATTTGTTCCTACCAATATGTCCTAACATTCTTTAAAAATGTCCTTTTTCTCTCTTTGTTTCTCTCTTCTTTTAGAAAGTTAGATTATTGCAAGTTTCCCCCTCCCTCCTGATGAGTTCCGATATATTGAAACCTAGGTTGGGGGATTGGGCAGCAATGTAAAGCATGTTCTTTTCATTGTAAAAGCCATATTAGTGCTAGTTTTGAAATAATAATTTATAATTTGAGCAAGAGGTCTAAACACTCATACTTCCCCCTCCACAGCATATTTCAATTTATTATTATTATTATTATGATAATTTTGTATATTTATTATATTTTTACTGTGACTTTAATGAACTAAAAATAGTTTATATTAAAAAAATGTTGCTTCATTTTTCTACAATTCCACCATTTGTAAATAAATAATGAAAGAGTTGTTACCTGTTGATTGGTCTGCACATGACGATAAGCAGTGGAGACCCAGTCAATGATCTCCCGCTGTCCTGGAAGCTGTAGCTTATTTTGAGTATCCCACGACCCATTTGAGATAGAATTGAAAGAGTTCCACTGCTTCTCAATTACGTCCTTGAACAGATCAATAAATGGAGGTAAGCCATTGCTCGTACACGGCTAGCAAAGCTTATAAGATAGAAAGACCCCGAGTAAGGGACGAACCCAGCTCAGTAGATCACCATTGGTGAGATAGCCAAGAGGTACATATAATGTAATCAATCAAATATATGTGACAGATATTTTGTAGTTGCCATAAACACAGCGGCCGGGCCAATTCAGGGTTAAAACTCGTCCTTCCAGTTGTGTACATTATGTTTAGAGAGGGGATAGTCAAAATACTCATATCCTTAAAAAAAAAATCCCCAAATATTAAATTGTAATTTGAAAAAATTACATTTAGTTGCAATTTTATTTTATATAGCTACTTCAGAATTAATATAGTAAAGAAAACAAATCATTTTTACCAAGTTTTCTAAGATTCAGATTCAAATTCAAGAATTTAGGATTCGTAGATAAAATGTAGATTAGAATTTGAAATTCAAAATAGTAAAAAGGTAGATATGACCAATATTTAATTATTTTTCAATTATTTTTGCAATTACAAAAAATGTTGTGAAACTATTTTGAACCTTTAAAATTGTAGTGTATCATGAATTGTGTACACAGATTGCTCAGGTGATTGTAAATAAGCCTGATACGTAATAAGTTTCAGGTACATCTCCTGTGTCAAGATATCACTTTTAACTTAGTAGAGCCCATGTAAAGGTGTTATTTTTCTATATCTACACAATCACTACACCAAAATGTCTGCTGAAAAGACATGTTTGATTAAATCATATATTGTTTTGCTTCAAGTGGAATTAAGTGATTTGATAGTTTTATCATATTTTGTCATGCATTGTGGTTACACAAGTTTATTAAATGGTGTATTTAAGTATTAGTGCAAGTTGTAGGAGTGAACTAGACTTGCTTGATCAGGATTGACCCAGGAGTGTATATGAGTTCATCAACCCTGGCAGTAGTATAGTGTTAGAGATTATCTGATGGAGACTATTATGACCTGTCTTGGCCAAAAACTTCACTTTTGTTCCAGCGTTAGTTTGAGAGAAAAGTGGCCGTTATAAGGATAGTGACAGATCTTAATTTGAATGTGAAGTTTAATGAAAATGAATAGTTCAAGTTTAAGTATCTAATGTAGCCATTACCTGAAATTCTTTCTTTATGGTTATGTCTAGGGGTTGCAGTCTTGAGGTGCAGCCTCCTGGGATAACTGCGCAGTGACACCCTCGGGCCCTGAAGATGTCTGTTATATTTGTCACACCGTGGGGCTCATAGCAGTCTGCAATCAGCAGACTGGGTGACAGAACTTGTCTGCAAGGCAAACAAATAAGACTAATAACATGTAGCTACTGTTTACCCTGAAAGATAACAAGATCACCTTACTTAGTTCCACTATGGTATAGCTTATGAGATAGACCCATAGTAGCATTCAATAAACCCTCAGTTTAATTGGTAGCGTGTTTGCCTACTGAGCTAAGGGTCCCGGGTTCGATTACCGGCATGGTCGAAAAATTTATCAATGGTGAAATGTGAGTTTAAACTTTCACACTGATGAATTAACAGCCGGGGACTGGTCGTTGTGCCTGTCCTAGTCTTAGGTTATATTATAAGACATATGGTCCTACAGCAGGCTTAGCAAGCTGGTAGTGGAAAATATATGGCTTGAATAAACAACTGAGCCAGGCTGGAAACAGTAGTGGATATAAAAGTAAGAATTCAATAAACATAAGACTGCTTGCTACCTCTCAGGGTATATAGAATGGAGGTAAAAAATAAGTGATTCTAAAAATTGCAATAAGCCTTGTGAAATACCCTGTTTTTTATTGTAAAAACTGAATTAGTTTTATTTTCAAATATATGATTTTATTACAAATTAAATGATTCAACATTTACAGATCTTGTTACTTACTCTGAACATATCTAAACCAATCAATAGTGAGAGGGTAAAGATAGTGACCTACTTGAACCATATCCTTTCAAGCCAAGTTTCCATTGTTGTCAAATCCATCTGCGCATCTTTTTGATACGTCACGGACACCTCAAATGACTCAAAATCTGGCGAGGCATCTAAATTTCCCTGGACACACAAACATTGTAAATACAGATCAAAGAAAATTAAATGATGACTTTTATTAAAATTGTACAGAACAGTTCAATTTTCAATGAGAGAACCTTTTCTGACAGCTATAAAAGCTACTAGATCTACTTTCAATGAACAATGTTGTTCAAATATTGGTATTTGCATGGGTATAAAAAGGACAGCAATTATATAAATTATGATAATATTTGCACACAATGTGCAACAAATTAACAAGTTGTGATTAAAGTGGTTACTGGAAAACTAATTCAATTTGATATTTCTTAAGTAGATTTTTTTTTAATCATGAAAATAGTGAAGATTTAGTTACAACCAACCCCTCATGAGTGCTGCTGTACTAAGCCAGATGTACAGAGAGATGCCTTTGTATACCTTCTTTATTAATACTTGCCAACATCCTCCCTTCAACTTCCTGTTGTTCAGTTACTGACCTTGACAACATTCAATCTTTTCTGCCACAACACCCACACAAGTATCGAGAGTAAACATTGAATTATCCATCACCAATCATAGACACAGCCTTGCTTGAATTTTACAAGCTTTTAAAGTTGTTATGTTCAAACTAGAGCTTTAATTCAAGACTCACACATTGAGATCAAAATTTTGAGTACTCAAAGACGCATATTATTTGATTTTAGGAATGATTTTTTTTTTTGTATTTTTGAAAGTGTAAAAAAAAAAAAAAAAGTTATTTAAATTTTTCTAATATAGCTTTTGGTTTCTTATATGATTATTTTATGAATCAGTTGTATCTAGTTTAATAAATAAATTTGCAAAACTTTGTTATAAGTTTTTGAGCAATGGTGGATGTATGTTAATAAGCCTATACATTATTAAATGAGACTCTGATTTAGGTTAAACAAAAAGTTTTATTTCATTTTCAAAAGTCAGCAAATGAAATGCCTAGTTCAGCTAAAGATGGTAAAATATATTCAACTCGAATTTAAATGGTATAGTGAATAGAAAAATTAAAGCTAAATATATGATTCTTAAATTTTAAAATATTTGTGTTAGTGGTCACAATAAGACTTTCATAATAGTCAGGTCAAACGCATATTTTACTTTATTACCAATGATCTTTTGTTAAGGGAATTAAATTTCTAAGGGTGGTAATTTGATTGGTCATAAGAATATTAAGAAGAAGACAACTGTAACAGTGCAGTTGGAACTACCGACTTTTTCTGGCAATTTCAGGGGAAAAACTCCAAGAGAGATGAGGTCTGCTACTTGGTAAAAAAGAGTGTAGTTATTAATTATTTTGTTAATTTTTGTATCAAAATTGACCATTATTCACATATAAGAAACTAAGTGGTAAATCCCACAACAAAAATGCAATAATGTTTTATTTCAGATTGTGTAAAATACATTAAAAATGCTACAATAAACTTAAATTGTGTTGGTGAAAGTTCATAAAAAACATATCTCACAAAATGTAGGTGTGTCTGGTAGTTAATTGAAAGTTACAAGATGTATGTAACATGGGACATTTAAATGATGAGTATCAAAATTAACAGACCAACTAAAAATAATTCCATCGGTTAGAAATAATCAATTTAGTGGTCTGTGAAATAATTGTTCATGCATGACAGTTAAGAGAACTCAATTTATTAAAAAAAAAGAGGTTAGGTTTCAACAAATTCGGGATGATGTTGGTAATCTGTTGACGCCTCTCATGGGAGAACACTGATAGAGAGAGCTTGGTAGAGAAGTTGGGATTTGAATCCTAGATGAGTCTGGCCAGAGTATTTATTCCTAAATGTCTTCACACAAATTCAGATACATTTTTTAAGGCTAGGTGTTTTATTAGTAAATTTATCTGACAGGTTCTGAGAATTAGAAGTGGGTAGCTATCATGAGGTGCACAAACAACTCATTCTAAGGAAGTGCAGTAAATCCTTATTAGCTTGGTCACCTTCAACTAAGTCTCAAAGATTCCCTTTAAATCATAAGATGTGGTTTTATTAACACCAAGCTTCCTTATTCCCAACCCTCCAAACCGCTCTCTTGTTCCTTAATATGGCTTCTCTACTTAGTGGGCCTACTCAGGATAAATGTACAAAGTTTTTACATAATTGTTGCGGAGAGTAGTAACCGTAAATACTATTTTTAGGGGTTTTTAAAATAGTCAATCAAATTTAAATGGACTGTTTTATTACTTAAAGCTTTACAAAAAAAAAATGTATTCATGCTTAAATGTGAGAACTTAAAGATTCTTTAAAATAACATAACTAGCACAAACATTGTATGTTAACATTGAGTGTGGTGTGGGTAACATTTATTAAACTAATCTAAACCATATAAATTAAAATTAATATTAAAACACCTTGTGTCTTGGTATAATCGAGAACTGTTATAATGTATTAATAAGGTGAAGAACTGTACTCCTTAGTCTGTAAGGTTGGCAATGTCTCATCTGTTATTGCACTTGACTTTGCTGTTAGTAGTCATCTACACATTGTATAAATAATATTAATATTTTAAATATGGTATTCTGTACACCTCATTGGATGTCTAGTTGTACTAAATTTCAACCCCATACACTAGCTACTTTATCTTAACAATGGTACTCAAAAACCATAAAATAGCAAGTCTGACTGCTTGTAACTCAAACTGTAATGGTTTGAATCATTGTTTCTAGCTTATAATTAACCAAACACTTGTTAAAATTGTGCAATAACATTTTAATTGTTGAGTTTCCCACTCTCACTTGACACAAATGCAGGTACATTCACTGTAAGATTTGACCTTCCTACTGACCTTGAGAATGAGCATAGGAGGCAGCATATTGCCATCAGCGAGACAAGCCAGCACTACGGTAGCGTGACAGTTGTCCATATCTGGTCGTCGTAGAACAAGATGGCGCTTCCAGTTAGTTCCACTTCCTGAACATTACTGACGAGTTAACTTAACTTGTCAAATTGTTGAGTAAACTTATTTTCAACTATTTTAGATTAAGATAGATAAGCATAGCACAGCTATAAACCTATTTCTATTTTCTACTGAAACTTAATAACTACTGTAAACAAAATCAAAATTCGAAAATAAAAATAAAAATACTAAAGTAGGAAAGTAGCCCCTTACACTTAAGAGCCTATCTCACCCCATTGATGGCATCTAACGTAAGTTTATGATACAGCTCATACAAAGCATCGCACCACAATGGTTTTCCATATTTTATTCTGGAAATCAGTGTAATTTATACCATGAAATCATTTTACCATATTTTAAAAATAAAGCAGAGTGTAAAACCATTTAAGAAATACCACCACCAGCACACAGGTCCAGTATTTTAACCCAGATCTCCTTGTCATGGGCAGTCCTGTCTATCGTGAGACAGACGCCTTAGACCATTCAACCGCTGAATCAAGTTTACAATAGTAGTAATAATATTATTATTATTATTATTATCATTATCATTATAATTATCATTATCATTATCATTATCATCATCATCATCATCATCATTATTATTATTATCACCATGTCTTACTACCCACTCACGTTGTATATACCTACGCTAATGTGTGTGTAATGGTAGGGTTATTGTGAGATGAAATGGAGGACCTACAGTTTAACGTGGAATCCGAACCATGGTGGAGGCCTGGCATTCCACACATTCACAAAGTTTACAATAAATTTAAAAACATATTTTTTAATGAAAGCAATTTAAAATCTTTTCCAATTTAATTATTGTCAACTGGAATTACACTTGGATTAGTCTTCTGTTTCGAACATTATCTTGTCCTTAATTTGTCTGCTAATCGACCGTGGGACAGGCTTTTTGGAACATGTTTTATAAGATTCATACTGGGGGGATTTGTGAGCAAAATAAATATTTGGATTCAGACCAAAGGAAATAAAACCAGTTTTAGAAAAATAAACAGTAAAAGTGTGTACAAACCTGGTAAGGAGATGGTGAAATTCAAATGAAGTTCGTCCATATTACCAACAGCTGCGAGAGGTATTGCCTTCTCCCTGATCAATTTCTGGACATTGAAACGAAACAACTCAACCTTGTGGAGTAGTTCAGAGGGCAGCTCAGTCTCCAGGGTGGGTCGGTGTCGCAACAACTCGGGGTGACGTTTGCAAAAACGCAAGGCCCAACCGGGAGAGGCCTGTGCAAAATAGAAACTAGGTTGGAATTTGCAAGTGTTTTGCAATCTGATTTTACACTTTGAATTAGTCATTTTATAAATGACTTAACCCAATGAGCTTGTTAAAAGCATTTACAGAGATTTCAAAATATATTACTTTCCATTTCCCTGATCATTAAAATTTTATTTCCTTTATAAAAATGTATAAAATGGTCAAAAGTTTGTCCCCTTCAACCTGTGTTCTCAGATTAATTCATAAGTTGTGGATAGTTCAATTAAGAAAGAAAAAAAGTTAAAGTGTTTACTCTATTGCCTCTTTTGTCAGCTTTGTTCAACATAGGGTACTAACACATTTTTTTCCATTAACCTAAAACTAGCTCTGGAATCATCCGCTATGCCATATGTTTGTCATTTTTTACTTCTAGTGTAAACCTACTTTTAATTTAAAACCATCAAAACATATTTGCGAAGCAGATGGGTGCAGAACCTCTTTTTAATGATTTTTATACTGTCAGCCAAAGTAAGTGTAAACTAACTATACACTAAGGGTTCATCCTTCAGTCTAATGCCAACACATTTATAATAAAATGAATGTTCCTCCTCCCTTACAAGAGTTGGGTAGCTGATGGCTATTACACGCAAACATGAATCAATCCAAGGAGCTAGGAGTGAGGAACTGGACCGTCAGTTGATAAGCTGACCTTGAACTGTGAGTTCTTGTTGAGAAGTACAGCCTGAGCCTGAAGGTCGCCATGGTTGAGTGTACGACCTTGTTCCATTTGCGTGAGTACCCACTCCAACATCTTGTCGTCATGCTCATGTCGACGCACAACTTGGAACCGGTCACTCCACTTCTTGTACCAACCGTATGAACATTTAATGTCCGGGTGACCATGTGCTCGGTACAGTTCGCAAGCCTTGCTTCGTATCTGACGTGGGGGAGAAAATCCACAGGTATATTGAGGAAATGTAAAGCTGTATTTTTTTATAGAATCATGTGTTTGTTTATGTTTTGCTCTGCTTTAAGAAGAACCAAAAGCTAGAATGTTACCTCCTTTGAAGTAGGCCTCTTGGTTTGTTCATGGGCTTGATACCATGCCCATATCTGATGGTCCACCTCAGAGTTAGTCACAGAGCGCCCTGCCACACCCTTGCTTTCACTCGCTACATCCTTTCGTTCTTCTGCTGCGAAAAGGTAATTAACAAACTCAGTTATTACATGTAGGTACTTTAATATATTACACACTCATTCTATAATGATATGAAAACAAAATTATGAAATTAGTCTCATGATGAGACTTCCAAATGTTACAGTAAAACTCCACAACGTCAGCTCGCAAAGATAGTGACAACTTCTACAGATAGAGGCTATCATGTGCTCAGCGTTAATCTCGGTCTTTAGACCGGAGTCGCTAATATTTAGTTCAAAGAGCTCCTCATTGATCCTCACAAGGTTGAGTTGACCTCATTCCAGACCCAATGCTTCACAAGAAAACTTGAACAGCTGGGGATTGAGCCCTGGACCTCTGTAGCTAGGAACTCTGACCAATAGAAACATTAGTTTGGGCCACTTTGTTATAGCTATGTTAAGATGATTCGGAGACATTATGTTCATCAATAAAATTAAATGTTTGAAATGTATTCAATGATAATTATTTATTGTCTTCTGTGGCCGCATTGTTTAAGGCGCTTTACTCTCACAAGAGAGTATACTGCCGATGACAGGGAGATAGGGGTTCGAACTCCGGTCGGGTGTACTAAGGGGTTTTCACTATACCTCCAGGCAAATGCGTGTACAAGTTCTCTAAATTTAACCTTTCTTTACCCAGCTCATTATTGGAATTAGTAAATAGGTGTATAACCTGAACGTGGTGCTAAAAAAACTTAGGTGAGTGATGAATATTAAATGAATGGGATCCACCTGACTGACAATTACTAGACAAATTTGGCAGATTTGGAGAAGTGCACCTTATACTGGAGAAATATTTGATTTATTTTGCTTGGAAAAACATGCATACCCTCCCATCCCACCTAATTTAACTCATTTGTTGTTTATTTGATTCTCTTTTTGTCTATACATCTTTTCCTTACCATTTTCCCCTTTCTTCCTGAATGTTTTCAACCATTCAAACACTCTCTTCCTTGTGACATTAAACACTTTGGCCGCCAGTATCTGACTGTGGCGTTCAGCAAATGCCGCAATCTCCATCTTGAACGAGTGAGGGTATTGGATATGATATTCCTTCTCGTTACTAGAGCTCCACAGTTCCATTCCGTCTTCATAGGGCCTCTTGTTGAACCTACCAGTAACATCAACAATACCTCAAAATACCACTTTGTGATAAAGTATACACTTGCAGAAAAAATTTCTTGATTAATATTATGTTGATTTGAAAAAGTTTCAATAAATAAAAAAATAGTTTGATTTTGAACAAAAATAGTTACATATTATATATATATGTATTACGTATTCATTTTTGAAGAGAATGCTGTTGCCAGGATAAATATGATTACATTAGATAGTAAAGGAAGCAAGGGTGAGATGGTAGGATCATGCCAGGAAGGTCTGAAAAGAAAAATAACCCAAATATAATGTGTATGAAAAAAGACCGCAAGGGAGACCAAGATAGAAATGGGAAACCTGATAAGAGCAAGTGGGTGAGTATGAGAGTAGGGCATGGACACAAGTGAAGGATGAAAAACGATGTAAGAACAGAAGGAAGTTGGAGGCATTTTACAAAGCTAACTCAGCCACAGATTGGAAGCAGCAAATGATTAACTATCTACCATATATTAATTAAATCTGTACTCATGATTTAACTCACCTACGGACCCACATAATGAACCAGCGACAATGTTTTTGTGCCTCCTTCTCGACACCGCACTGGGCCACAAGTTGTCTCGCCTTATCTCTCACCTCCTCATGATCAACGTCTCTGTTCTTCTGGCGACAACGTCGTAACCACAGCACAAACTGATCGTCCAAAGGTGTGACCACCGGTGTGTTATCAACTTGCTTGCTTACCACTCTCCCCACACCATCACACACCTGCATCAACATATTTTGTTGAGTGATGACACAAGTACAAGTACACATCTTCCACCCTCTCCAAGGTTGTACCTAGCATTTTCCCTTGTCAAGAATTGAAAGAGGAACCCTCTAAGTGGATTATAAGATCTTGGTAAACAGTGGGTGCATCGACAGACAAAGCAACAACTCTTCTCAAGTTCATGAAATAAGTTTATTTATATAAAACTAGAGCTGGTTTTAGTTAGTGGAATATTGTATAGTAAGTGTCAGACTAAGGGGGTTTAAATATAGCTGTGTATTGTCGAGTGTATTTACCATTAGATTATATGTAGAAATGTTAATTTGGTTTTATATTTGTAAATACTATTCATTAAGATGCACATTTGTGTGCATAAACATGCATTCATGCATGTGAAGTTGTATGTGCATACACACTAAGTGTATATTTTTTGGAATGGGTGGCGATAATTTAGAGAATACTGCAAACAACATATAATTTGACATGGTTAATGAGTTTAAATATTTAGGAACAATTTTAACTAGCAATAGGAATATTATATTGTAAATTAAAAAAAGAATACAGATGGAAAATGCATTTTATTACTAGGTTATTAAGTTGTTGACATCTCGTCTGCTGTAAATGAATTGTAAATCTCAGAATATGCAAAACAATCTTACCAGTTGTTTTCTACGGATTTTAAATGTGGTCTCTTACCCAGAGCCGTTTCTAGGTGTTTTGCCGCCTTAGGTGAAAATTGAAAAATGCCGCCCCCTCCCCTTTACTACCATCGCTCCCTGCCCCTGTCATCCAGGCTAGAAGAATTAATCCATTAGAAATAAAATAACTTGTATTCGACATTAAACAATAAAACACATCAAACATTAAATAACTAAATAAGTACTGTTCATGATATTTGATTTGGTTTTAAATTTCTCTCGTCTAACTTCAACAGTACCTTCCTTGCCTTTATTTTAGCAAAGTCTTTAATAAGATTTCTAAATGTAAGTAAAAAGGATACGAATAGCTATGAACAAATTAGGAAAACTATTTTCTAACTTGTTTTGACACAGATAGTTCAGTACATATTCAGGTTTCGTATTTTTTGTATTCAATGACTTATTCCTGAAAGTTCAAAGCGGAAGTGCCACATTAATGTCCTTTAGAAAAGATGGGGTTTCTCCAGGGCTATGCCGGGTTAGAGCTGTTTTCAATTTGATACACAAATCCATGAGTTCTTTGAAAGTTTTCATCTTGTGGTCACTTGTATTGTAGAGAAAACCAAACTATCTTGCAATTTCTTTCAACTGTGTGAATCGTTCTTTTACAGAACTAATTGCTGTGTCCAATATTGCAAAATAGTAACTACTCAAATTTTAAGAAAACAATGGCTAATTTGTTTGAGAAAAGGCAGTAGTTTTTTTCTCGCTAAACAAAGATTTATTTCATCCGAATTCCTACTCTCTTTTCTGAAGTAGTATGAATATGTGCGGGAAATATACGCTGCTATCTAACAGATCTGTGGTCTACGCTACTAAATATGTTTACACTTTACACTTTATAGACACAGACACAGTCATATATATGTATGTACACAATAAGCTTTTGAAAGTCGGGGTTTCCCCGTTTTACATCTTAATACACATCATTTTTTAAATCGGCTTACTGTTCACAAATTAATTATTTTTCGACGTTTGTTTTCTCGCAGCCCTCACACTTATTCACATTTATAGAGGCAGGTTGGTAGGAAATAAATATGTAACATTAATAGTAACACTAGAAACATCAACAGAACCACTCAATACAACTGATAATTTACAAAAACAACAAGAGGGAGGGATGTATCGAGTCGTGACATGATCCCAAGTCACTGAGCAAGTGCATCCCTTCAGCTCTCGGCAGAGACGAATAAAGGTAATGACATAAGTTTGTTTACGTTTCGTACTCAGTAGCGGCTCTTTACTCTATTACTTTTTAGATAGGTAGAGGCAATGTTTACATTAGTAAAGTAAACACGTATTAAGTGATAGTTCCGTATGCATTTTAAAACAATTCAATGTTTTAATTTTTACTAATTTCATTTTTTTTTCTCCTAATTTGCTCAATTTTTTCACCATTTAATTTCAAATAAAAAAAATTCCACCCTTTTGCCACCCTAGGCGTCAGCCTGGTCTTGCCTAAAGGTAGAAACAGCCCTACTCTCACCTTACATTACGAAAACCAATTTAGGGTGTCTGAAAACCTGATGCTTAGGAAGATATTTTGTCCAAAAAGAGATGAGGCAACTGGGGAGTAGAGGAGATTAAATAATGATGAGTTACATACACTGAACTCATTACAAGACATTGATAGGATCATCTAGTACAGTAGATTATGGTGGTAAGAACATGCAGCATGAATGGATAATCTAGAATCGTGTTAACTGGCAAACCCAATGGGAAGATCTAGACGCAGATGGGAGGATAACATTAGTATGAACCTGAAAGGGTGTAATGAGGTGGACTGGATAGAACCAGCTCCAGATAGGAATAGGGTGTGATGAGGTGGACTGGATAGAACCAGCTCCAGATAGGGATAGGGTGTGATGAGGTGGACTGGATAGAACCAGCTTCAGATAGGAATAGGGTGTGATGAGGTGGACTGGATAGAACCAGCTCCAGATAGGGATAGGGTGTGATGAAGTGGACTGGATAGAACCAGCGCCAGATAGGGATAGGGTGTGATGAGGTGGACTGGATAGAACCAGCTCCAGATAGGAATAGGGTGTGATGAGGTGGACTGGATGGAACCAGCTCCAGATAGGGATAGGGTGTGATGAATGTGGACTGGATAGAACCAGCTCCAGATAGGGATAGGGTGTGATGAGGTGGACTGGATAGAACCAGCTCCAGATAGGGATAGGTTGTGATGAGGTGGACTGGATAGAACCAGCTCTGGATAGGGATAGGTATAGTTGAGCTTTCTAGTTCCTTATGCCATCGAGTAAGTAAGGTGAAGTATGTTGTTTTATAACGCAGGAAATGAACCCATCGTGCTAGTCAAAAAGGGGCTAGAATAGTACTAATCTTATATATACCCTTATTATGAGAGCCCAGATTTTTACAACATGTCATCTTATTGTTTTGGTACTCATTCATAACAGACAATGCTCATGAGTACATAAACTCTGTTCATGATCCCCTGGTTGTGTAAAGGTTTAAATATCCCATTTTTTGTCATGTGTTCATTGTTTGCATCTTTTTTAAACTTATTTTTGAGCATTTATGTTGAATAAATCTATTTTTGAATACTAAAGGTGTTTAGCAAATGCATATATGGTAAATACTCGAGAATAAATTGGTAAATACGTAGATGTGAGTGAGAAGATAATGTTTGTAGGCAATGAACTTTGTATCCTCTTTGCTTGGATGGTTGTAAAATACACATTCCTGGTGAGAGACTGCAACTAGGCTGAGAGGGTTGCATTGGAAGGGGGTAGCTATTACTTATGAAACATATTTGTAAATAAATGTTATATTTAGAACAATGCAAGAGTTTAACTGCTAAAGGGTTTTAATTATATGTATATTTTTTAGTTTCTATTTGTAAAGTACATGTTTAATTCCGCTGTGCACATCTATTACAAGTTTTATTTCATAGGTTTTTGTAAATGTTTAGAATGTTTGGTGCCATTTTTGGGTCGGCAAATTCCAGGTCCAGTTTATTGTCAATCCTCTTGAGTCTTGAGATATTTGTTAATAATATTGTCTAATTGTTTCTAAGAGAGCCTCGGTGGTCTTGGGGTAAGGTGCTCCCCTCAGGACTCAATGTTCACAGGTTTGAGCCCGGTCGAGGTCTACAGATTTTTACTGAGCCTCCTTCAGAAGAGAAGTAAAGCCGTCAGTCACATGTCAATTGTGACGTGTAAGAAAACCCTGGAAGGTTTGTGAAAATACCTTCCCAGCCAAATTTGCAGGCTCTTTCTTACTCTCTTGTAGAATATTCTACGCAGAAATCAATAAAAAACTACAAAACTTTGAGGACTTTCCTAGGACAAGTGCTTACTTCCAGATGGTGTGGGCAACACTAACTGGCCGATGGGCAAAGTGCATGCCCAGCTCCAGATAGATGGGAAACACATCAGGACCAACCCTCGGATTGAAGACTCATTGAATGTTTCTAAGGGGGAGTTTTGTGAGCAGCTCTACCAATGTAGCACATTGCATGGTGAAAGGCAGTGTTGATTGACAGCTGCCAACCCCCACATCTTAGCAATGGTGTGGTGACTGTACTTGTTAGCATGTTCTTGCTTTTTTCCCTCAGTACAGTGGGGCTCCGCCCATACATCAGGTTGTGTACCAGAGCCCTGCTCTCAAGTTAATATTATTATTATTATTATTAGCACCGCGTCTTACTACCCGTTCGGGTTATACGCACTTACGCTAATGTGTAATGGTAGGGTGATTGTGAGATGAAATGAAGGACCTACAGTTTAACGTGGAATCCAAACCACGGTGGAGGCCTGGCATTCCCCACATTCAAAAGATGTCTTGTCAGAGGTGAAGGAAGGGTTTGGAAATCAGATAAATCTGTGCCAGGACCGAGGATTGAACCCCGGCCGCCAGCACAGAAGTCTGACACCTTACCCCTAGACCACCAGGTCAACTTCTCAAGTTAATAACATGTTTATACTATCATGTATAGCGTGCAATAGATAGGCCTGAATGAAAACCAGCGAATGACCAATCAACAGAAGACGATTCAATAATGCCCATCACTACTGTAAACAGACTGAATTACCAACATAAAATGGCAGCCAAAGCCATTCACTGTGTGCGGCTTGCTTGGAAACACTGACAGAGCGAGTGCCGAGCATAACGAACATGTATAAAATTGAAAACCGGGGTATTTGATAATGACACTGATACTAATTCTAAACTTGACCTTCATGAAATACCCTTACCTCTGAGGCACTATACCTAGCCACACCAACTAACTCAGCCCCCCGAGAGAGCGACCCATCCACCATTTCAAATATCTGAAACAAACAAGTTAACCCCTAGCCCTCTCAAACTCAACCAACAATAGATGCACATATGTTTAACATGTGACAAGACCTCAAGTGGGTGTTTGAGGCCATCCAAGAGTGCAAGCCCCCCTCCAACTTACATCATCTGACAAAGATAGTGTGTGTAGTCATGTGTGCACATATGTGAGGGAACTGTCTCAGAAGATTTGGAACTTTTAACATTTTCTCTATTGAATTAACGTTAAACAAAATGTTGAGGAAAACTAATTATTGTATTTTACTTTGCATCCATTAATGTTTCCAGCCTGTGGCCTGGCTATATTTCCCACTACCAGCTAGTTAGGCCTCTTGTAGCTTCATATGCCTTGCAATCTATCTTAAGACTAGGACAGGCACAACATCCAGTCCCCAGCTGTTAATTTATAACTGTGAAAGTGGAAACCTATATTTCACCAATAATAAATTTTACTGCCATGGCAGGAACCGAACCTGGGGCCCTTAGCTTAGTGGACAGATAAGCTATCAACTGAGATAAGGTGTTAGATAGGAATTCTTAATGTAATGTTTACAAAAATAAATGAAACAGTAAAATAGTATTTACCTGTGCACTTATTTTGTCCTTCTTCCAAGCTGATACGGTTTCATTGTTTACCCTAAACTTCCTGGCGGTCTCTTTAAAAGTGTGGTTGGCTGCATAAGCTAGGACCTTCTCCTTGAATTGAGGTAGGTAACGTTCACCCTTCTTGTGCAGGGGAGTTTTCAAATGACTACTAAGAGAAACTTTCTTTTTTTTATTAACAATTTTCCTGGGAGATGTTGAGTTAGGTATTTGTTTCTCAACGTGTTTTTTGGCAAGATCAGAATGTTGCTTCAGTGGTAAAAGGCCGTGTACTTTAGAAGAAAGTGTCATTTTAGTGCTTGCGTTGTGGTTGGCATCAGCTGGAAGAGTGAAACCGACCTCTCTGAAAATAGAACTGGCAACATCCTGACTGGTTTCTGACAAGTGATCAGGCATTGTGTTGGCCCCAGCTATCTCTACAAAATCAATTGCAGACTCTTTTTTAATGGGTACAGAAAATTTCAGGAATTCATAACTGTTTAGTGTTGAGTTTGTTGAAATGTTTTGAATTTGTGTGAGTAGACTAGACGAACCACGCATCTGGTCCGCGACCATTTGTTGGTCTGAAGTGAATGCCACATTGTTCATGTGTGATTCTTGTTGGAAATGTAAATTTGAGAGGTGGTCGATATTTGGCAGTTGTTGAGACAATCCAAAGTGTAATTGTTGTTGTTGATGGAGTTCGTTCAAGTCTGGATAGGAGAGAAAGCTGTCAACACTATCACAGTTAGAGGTGTTAAAAATACTATCCATCATGTTAGAATGTGCCATACAACCATCATTTGCTTCAAATTGTGAATCTTTTTGCGATGATTCACAGTTTTCTGAAATGTGTAATGTGAGATAGTCCATAATATCCAGTGATTGTTCAGATGGAATATTTGATTCACATAAATGATTGATAAGCTTTGAATTTTCTGATGAGTTACTAATATTTGCTTCTTGGAGATTCTGGTTGAAAGAATAACTGCTAAAAGAATTAGTGCTGAAGACACATTTTTCTGGCGATGATGTGACAAGTGTGTTTGTTATGGTGTTAGTGTTAGGGTTGATAGGATCTTGTTGCAGTTTCTTTAACAAACTCTTGGGGGCAGTTCCAGATAGAAATGAAACATTATTTGGCAGTAGCTCACACTCGTTTGTCTCACATTGTGACAACACTTTTTTACCAGTATTATAGTTTGGCGACGAGTTTACTACACTTTTACTGCACGTTGTTTCTATGTGTGTCTCTAGTGCAGTGACTGTACCACAGTCTGTGTGTCCTCTGATTCTGTTCTGACTCTTCAGTATCTCAGGAGACAACTGTTGCGATGCTACATCGTGCAGAATCTTCATACGGTCAACAATTGCAACTTGTTTGTCTGAGGTAGTTGTTGAATAGGTGACATTTGAGCCCTCCTCTTCACCGTGTAAAAGAGCATACTTCTTCCAGCGGTGGATCCAACGACGATACCAGCCATCGCTTGCCTGGTGACAAATAAAACAATGGAATATATAATATTGATGAGACCTTGAAATCATTGAGATCCGAGTATTTAGATACAAATTATAGGGGGATAACGCTGGTGTGCCATTGTACAAAAATATATGAGAAGATAGTTGAAAAAAGAATAATAAATAAGATAAAAGGAAGGTGGAGAGAAGAACAGCACGGATTTAGGGAACAGAAGTCTACAATTTGTGTCATACAACAGATGATGGAAAGAAGGTGTGAATATGGGAAAGACTTGGTAATGGTATTTATAGATGTGGAGAAGGCATTTGATAGAGTGGATATAAATAGAGTTTGGAAAGCGATAGAGGAGGCTCAAGTGGAAAGAGGAGTTGTAATGAGAGTGAAAAGCATGTATGAGGATAACAGGAGTTGTGTTGAAATGGAGAATGGACTGGTTCCAAATAAAAAATGGAGTGAAGCAAGAGAGTGCTCTATGACCAATACTACTTGTAATGGAATTGGTCATGAACAAAGTGGCAGGAAAACTCGGGGAGGAAAGAATGAAGAAGAAGAAGAAGTAGTAGTAGTAAAGGAATGGAATGAAAGAGGAAGTGAAAGAGTGTGGAATGAAATTTAGCATGGAAAGTGTGAAGAGATGGTAATGAAAAGGAAGAGGGTAAGGTTATAAGGTTGGATGGAGTAGAGCTGGGAAACATACAGAACGTGAAATATCCTGGAGGTGTGATTGAGGGAAAAGGTGTAAGTAGAGGATTCAATGAGAAGAGGACAGCAAGAGAGCTGTTCTATAGGTGTGTAAGACACCTAGAGAAGAGAAGTGTCCTTGAAGTGTTGTACAGGGTGTACTTTGTACCCATGGTCACATGTGCAGCAGAAACATGGACAGTGAATGTAAGAGAGACTAAGAAAGTGGAGGCCACGGGAATGAAGTTTGTGAGGAGTATGTTAGCTGTCACGAGGAGAAACAAGATTAGGAATGAAGTTATCCAGGAAAGAGTAGGAGTAGAGGGAGTACATGAGATACAGAGATGGGAGGAGCAGATAATAGAAACTGAAAATGAAAGGAGATGAATGGAAGGAATTAAAGGAGGAAGACTGGTAGAAGGACAGAGGAAGATGGAGGAATTTTACTAAACTGACTCGGTAACAAGCTAGAGAGAAACAGGTGTGATGATTTGAGTTTAGAAAAAAAAATCTAAATATTTGAAATGGAATTTGTTTTAAGAGCTCTAATATTGTTTATTGGGGGTTCAGTCCCAAAATAAATATGGACTAAACTTAACAACCAGACCCCAAACCATTAATCAAGCACTGAATGAATTGCATAACACTCATCTGGTTGCAGCCTGGCTGAATGATGTAGCTCAATACAAACTTTTTGAGTATAAGTTACTGTACTATACTATTGTAATGCAGACAAGCCTCTGGGCAGCTAGTTTTTACCATTAGCCCAGCTTGTGTTAAGACAGGAAGAGCGGAACACGGCCCACTCGAGGGTTTGTGACATGTCTTGTTGGAAAATGCAATCTAGGACAGCTTGTTTGGCACTCTTTGGGTCGAGTGAGAGAGAAGATGGCCAGTGTGCTGTTGCCTGGGCCCTGAGAGTGTGATGGCACTTACTTTATATGTAATTATTCAAAATAATTTATGGGTTTTATTAATATAAATAAATAATATACAAATAAAAGTACAAGAGCTTGTTTAATGTAGAGATGAAACTACCCAATCATCAACCTTTAACACAAAAAATAACACATAGCAAAGGAGATTAATCTAATAAGATTTAAAAGGTGAGTGATGTAAAAAAAATTGTATGAAACTATTCAGGTTACCCACATATTTAAACTAATAGGGTTGGAGTGTGCAAGATAAATTTTAAATTGAATATACCTTCATTTGTGTGGAGGGGGTGTGGGAAACCATTTAAGTAATCCGACTTGAGTGCATTCAACCCAGATTCAAACCTGGATCTTTAATAGTACATTATACCAAAGAGTGACATGCAACCATTGATGCAGGTTGCAAAATTTACTAAGTCGCGATAACACCAGGCTAGGTTTACTGTTTGCTGATTGAAGCCGCTGCTAACAGCTGTCCAGCAGTGCAGTGTGGAATAGAGCAACTGATTTATCAGCTGATTTTGGAATAGCGCATGTTCAACTTTAGCAGCCACCAGCCTGTAAATCACTCATCAATGCTAACAGCACATCACAAGTTAATGTGAGCTCTCTGGTTGCTGGTTGAATGCAGCAGCCAAGTGAAACTACATATGGTAGACACCGCATTCTTGTCTCTTTGTGTCATGTGCCTTGTGAGTAATGTTTTGTAATGATGGAAATAAGCTGATATGAGAATCAGACTTCAAGCAAATTATGTTAAAAAGAACAAGAACGTCACAGAGGTGTACACCACAGGACTTACTCAAAGGTGATCAAAGCAAGTGTGATAGATACTAAGGACCTTGTTGCTACTAGGCACTGCTAGTACCAGCAATGAGGAGATCAGGTGTGAAACTAAGTACCTTGTTGCTACCAGGCACTGCTAGTACCAGCAATGAGGAGATCAGGTGTGAAACTAAGGACCTTGTTGCTACTAGGCACTGCTGGTACCAGCAATGAGGAGATCAGGTGTGAAACTAAGTACCTTGTTGCTACCAGGCACTGCTGGTACCAGCAATGAGGAGATCAGGTGTGAAACTAAGGACCTTGTTGCTACCAGGCACTGCTGGTGCCAGCGATGAGGAGATCAGGTGTGATAGATACTAAGGACCATGTTGCTACCAGGCACTGCTGGTACCAGCGATGAGGAGATCAGGTGTGACTCCAGAGCAGCCGATACCTGCTGTTGCTGCTACCAACTATTGGCACAGTATTAAGTTAACACATTTTTATCTGGGCCCACCTCCCTTTAAGCTCCTGTGTGCTGACTGATGTAGTCAATTGTCACAGCCATGGTTTGAAAGTCAGGAGACTTCTTTTAAATCTGAATTAGAATCCAAACAATTCTATCCACTTAGGTAAAAAGTAAGTTAAAACTACCAACTAAACTATGTTTGTATATATATTTGAAAATAACATAAAATATCAGTATTATAAATAGAATGTAATCAACACCTTAAAGTGTGTGATGCCAGCGCGGTGGAACGCCCACCTGGCTCTTTCTTGTAGCAATGTTTTCGAGCCTCGCTTGCCTCCGGCACTGTTAAGCGCGCAGTACCACACCCACAAGTCACGATCAATGACACTGTACTCATTCCTCAGTCCATGGCAAGACAACACTGGCAACTCCTGTAAACAAACAACCAAGCAATATCAAGATACAGTATTCTTTAGATTTAAAAATAACACCTGGACACTGGAATCGAATCTGGGAACCTTTGGCATAGTATGCAAACACTCTAACCACTGAGCTATCCAGGAATTGTCCCGCGCCCAGAGTCTTTCTTACCTCATATTTTAAGGCGGAGTCTGTGATGGACATGTTGAAATCATCCGTTACATAAAAGTGATCAATTAATATCACAAGCTATCAGATAATGTCGCCATTTTCGACTTTGGAGGGCTTTATTCTGCCTAAAGTACAATGACAATATATAATAGCTTGGCTCTTTTATCCATCATGATATGGAGCTAGTAAATGTGTCCATGTATCGAGTACCCAGTGTATAAACATCACCAGTTAATTTAACAAACAGTCACACACCGCTTTACATGTTAGTTTACACACCGTTGTCATCGAGCGAATAGTTTACTTTATTCACCTGTTAATATGTTATTCACTGCATTTTGCTTGTATATAAATAAACCAGTTTAAGTTAAAATAAATAATCCTTTATGCATGTGATTTTTCTTTATAGTAGTCACAAATTTAGGATATAAAATAAAATTATCTTCAACTTATTTAGCAGGAAACCAGCAGCAGTGTGTTGCTAAACTGTCGTATGAACGAAGAAAATCTTCACCTGTTATTATTTGCTTATTTTGTGAGAAGACTTGGATCAAGGTTTACTTGACACTTATGTTGGAACTAGAATTAATTTTGTGTTAATGGAAATTGATAAAAAAAACTAATAAGAGTAAATTAAATTAAGAAAGCCCACTTAGGGAAAGAGGAAAAATGTGTAAAGAATCCAATGCACAAAGGTGACATCTTCTGTCTTCTATAGTAGAAACTAAACAGATATTTAAACACAAATTTTAAATATCTGTTTAGTTTCTACTATAGAAGACAGAAGATGTCACCTTTGTGCATTGGATTCTTCCCACATATTTGCTCTTTCCCTAGGTGGGCTTATGAAGAGTGAAAGTTGATGGTGGATCTGTAATTGTTAGCTATTATCAAGTGTGGAGTTTAGACATAATGAAGAGTGAAATACAATATGTATCTAGGCCAAGTTTTAGTATTTCCGCATAATGCCCAAACCAAGACCAGCCACACCCTAGCGTGTCGCAACACAAAGTTTGGGAACCCCTGACCTAACCTTTCATGTGTAAATAAATTTTTTAAAAATTACTCTCTTTATAGAACATGTGCTTGAAAATACCGACTATGTCTAGGTGAGTTTTCTAAGAATCTTTTCCTCACATTTATTTGTTATAATGGGAAACTTCATGTATGCATAGGTGCTAGAAAACATTTAATTTCTCATAATTTGACTGAGAAATAATAAAGAATATCCCACCATGGAACCACAGTATAACTGCCGAATTAGGCTTGTTGCAAACACATCGATAGGTTTAGGTGGATGAACATCAAGTTTAGGCATTCCGCCAAGTATAAAAGTTAATAATATTAATAATAATTACTGTGCATTCAGATTATACGCTTACGGTAAGTACTATTACAATAATAGGTTAGGAGTTGGGAAAGATGAATACAGAGGATCTGTGTGAAGGGAGAGTGGAAAACCCTTTAGGAAAAACCACCCCCAATTCACTTGAGCGAGATTCAAACCTCGATCTCCCCATCCTCGGCAGTCTAACAAAACATAAAACTAGTGTGTTAGTTAGCTACGGTAATAGTTGCATTCTCTTTTGCTACACTGTAGCTATATCAAACTAATGTAATTGTAGTGTATTTAAATCACAGCTGTAACAAGGGATTGAAGTATAATAAAGGAATGGTTTCATGAGGTTAAATTCAATAAAGGGCAGTCAAATTTTTATTTGAAGCTTAAGATGATTAGTTAGGTATATAGGAAGGTTAATCTAGTTCCCTTTGAGATAAAAAAAAATTTGAGCCTCATGTATGGATCAGTAATGAAATGAGGGTCTAGGCCAGATAATAAATTATTTATTACCACTTCTGAGTCTGTTCTTCCAACTATTTGTTTGATTGGGTGTACACTTGGTTGTTCAAGTTTCATGTTGTAAAATTCCATAATATGCTCGAATGTTTTTAACTAATTAGATTTACATTTTATTTTGAATATTTCTTCCAAACGAATTACATGTTTGAATTTCATTAGTTGATAAAATAAAGTGAGATCCGCTATTTTTTATCTATGGATCCGCGTAAAATCAATAAAGAGCAAAGCAAGTAGCAAGTTTTATTTGCTGTTTTTTAACTTTTTTTTTGTTAGTGTTCATAAGAAGGGAAAAACCAAACTCTATTTGTTTGCCTAGAAAAAAATATTCCAATTAAAACGCTAGTAACAATAATTTAGCTCTAGGTCTGCCAATATAAATAGGCTGGAACACGTAATTTAACCTTTCCCTTGAAAGACCTATGTATCAACAATAACGGCTTAAGTTTCAAGCAAACACGATACCGTACGATGAAAAAGATCAGGTTTAATGAGTTGTTATCATCATCCACTGTTTTCCAGCATGTGGCCGGGTCAGTTTAGTAAAATCCCTCCATCTTGCTCTATCCTTCCACCACTCTTCCTCCTTAAATTAATGAGTATAAGATATAATATAAAAGTCATAAAAGGTTAACTACTTTAAAAATAAAGAACTATTAAATACAGTTTACTTAAATTCTTAACAGCATTGAAGCTACTTCTAAGAACTGAGGAAGGTAGTCGAAATAAATGAATATTGAAATAATTGATTCGTAAGGAATTAGAGGTAGTGGTGTCCTGGGTCAGAGTCCAGCTTAGAATTCGTGGATATGATTAGGTTTAAACATTAGAATCAGGCTCACTATCAATGCCACAGATCCAAACACTCAATCACAAGCTCTTTTATTCTGTTCCAAGCAATTTTTAAATCATTAGCGTATATTTCAATATTTCATTCGTGCTGTATTAAAGTTAAATTTCGCTCAACAATCTTTTATATTGCACTTTCACACTTTTATTCTGTAATGTTTCTACTTTTGCTATTACTTGCTTAATACTTTTTCGCTGTTTCCTCACAAAACTCCTCCCTAATTCCCTAACTTAACTTATGAAATCACACGGAAGTGATCCGTCCTAAAATCAGTCCCAACCATAACCCTAGTATTCTTTACTTAACTTCTAATTTTCTCATCAAACACCACAAAATCAATCATCGCTCTCGAATTATTCCTTTGTCATGCATACAAATTAATACTTTTTTGTTTAAACCATGTGTTTGACACAAATAAGCCTTTTTCTAGACACAGACTCAATAACTCATTAGCATTAGCATTCTCGTTTACCCTGTAATCACCATACTTCCTTAAACTCTCTCTGAATTTTTCTCTGGGTACCCATACCCACCCATCCATTAAAATCTCCTAACAAGATAATTCCCCCCCCCCCCCCCCCCGCCCCACCCCCCCTCCTCCTTTCTACCACCCACGTGTGTCTCACAAACACGACAACACAACACA
>CABFVZ010004745.1:0-16242 GCA_902151445.1 Timema monikensis | reverse complement strand
CCTCCGGTTCACATGCATTCAAGACTTCATTGAGCTGATTCCAAATCTTTCTTCTCGCATTCTCGACTTCACCCTCCACAGGAGCATGACCAGCAAACAACATAATTCATACGTATCCAGAGAAGTCAAGATGAAACCAACTAATACCATCTCACGAACAGCTTAGCTGCTGGGCTTGTGATTAAATCTACTTCCTGGATTCCCTTTAGCCATTCATCCACACCTGACCACAATGCCAGGCTACTATTATTCATCATCCAAACATATTTCCCTTAAAGCTTAGTTTCCCGTACACATATAATATCAATTTGTCTTACAATCATTACCTCTAACAGTTCATTCTCTCTCATATTCCACGTTCCAATAGTTCATATTCTCACCAGCTTGTCAACAGATGGGCCCTTCAGTTTTAACCTACGCTGCCTATAATAGCATTGATCATCAGAGGTTATTATTCCACAGTTTTTTTTAGTAATCAGTTTAGAAAGACCATGTTGCTAGCGCTGATCGTACCCACAACCATGACAGTATTCTCTGTTTACGGTAAGGCTGCTGTTACGATCGGTGTTGGAACATTTTAGCCAGTACACCATGAGTAGAACTGTTGCTCAGTCTTACCCTGAGCACGCCTGCACTATTCCTACAAACCAGTATCCGGTCTAAAGAGAACTGTATTGCCAGTATACTGTTGCCCGTGTCACTACTACTAGGAGGTAAGGCGGCACACCGACACACCACGACACCATAAAAAAAAAGTAAATAATGAATGAATTCAAATTTCTTACAATTGCATATCACTGACAAAGTGTAAATTACTTCTATTACCTATCTATACACCAACAATTGTTTTGTTTACATTGGTTCTTTTCAGTTCAGAAAGAATGTTAGAGAACCCCTCTTTCTTTTTTGTTTTATTTAACTCTTCTACTTTTCCACGAGGTAAAAAAAAAACTACATACACCTTTATAAATCAATGCGAAATAATTGTGGATAGGATTAATTAATCTCAATGTAATAAATTAAATCCTAGTTAATTTCTTAGGTTTAGATAGTTTTATAACAATATATATATTGCTGACAAATAATTAACTTTTGCCTAAGTTTATTTAATTTTTATAGAAATAGTATTCAAACTGTTCTTTATTATGTAATCAGAACAAAAAATGTTTCACAAGGATAAAAGATGTTCAAATTCTTCGATAACCATTGATTTTATTAAATGTGGAAAACTAAAGCAATCATCACTACACAAATCATATTTTGATATTTTTGTTAAAAACAATTTGAAATAATAATATGACCGCACCCTTACTTACTTACACTGTGGCACTAGGAATTCGAGAGTTCATTCCGCACTTACAAAGGTACGCCACCTACCTCTTTATTGATCTAGTTCCAGCCAGTCCACCTTATTACATAGTATCTC
This sequence comes from Timema monikensis, assembly GCA_902151445.1. Taxonomy (NCBI): domain Eukaryota; kingdom Metazoa; phylum Arthropoda; class Insecta; order Phasmatodea; family Timematidae; genus Timema; species Timema monikensis. The sequence goes on along the minus strand of CABFVZ010004745.1, from coordinate 14,816 downwards.
TTTCAAGTACATTCTAATGTTATCCTCTATTCTGCAACTAGGTCTTCCCAATGGTCTCTTTCCATTGAGTTTACCAGTCAGTACCCTAAACAAGCTTCTAGAATCTTCCATTCACGCTGCATATACTACTGCCTACCTGTATAAAAGAGATTTGATTATCCTAACAATATCTTGTTATGAGTGCAGGGTATGTATCTCATCATTACGTAGTCTCTTCCATACCCCAGTATCCCTTTTTGGACCAAATATCTTTCTCATCACCTTGTTTTCGAACACCATAAATTTATTTTTGTCATGTAGGTTAACACACATTTCAGATTATTGTTTTGTATATTTTTTGTTTTACATTCCTTTAAAGTTTGTGAACTGACCAAGTAATAATATGAATTTCTCAACTGTATTATTTTCCTAATTTCCAATCTAATATCGTTATTGCTAGTTAAAATTTTTTCGAAATAATTACAGTTATTAACCCTGACTTGATTCCTTTCTAATATTTTTCTACTATTTTGAAATAAGAATGCTTGCACTTTGATCTCATAGTTGGTACTCCTGTCGTTATAACTTTTGTTCGCTTAATTCCGGTTCCGGAATTTTTGTTTGATTCCTGCAGCAGTTCAGCTTTTTCATATTCGATTAAGATGGCTTCTTATTTGTATATCTTGTAATATATCTAATAATTGTAATATATTGTAAAATAATTATATTTAACTTTGACATATAAAATTGGATATCGCTGCCTTGCACCCAGCTTTCCATTTATGTAAGTCTTTGAGCGGATATGTTTTATTCAATTCTTAAGTGCATTGGCGGTGTTAAAACAAATTCTTTGGCGCCTAGGTATTCCTAGATGTCAAAACAAGCCATTCATTAATGTAGTGAAGAGAAAATGTGTCACTGATGTAGAATTGGGGTTTTATTTTCACACTTTACCTTTTTGTTGAACAACAATAGACACAAGCAAAAGTATTTTAAATAAAATAATAAATTGGTCTAGGGCAAATCACTCTTTTTGAATTAAATAATTATAATAAACACCATCACTGTTTACATGATTCATATTCTCACAGGTGAACATGTGAACTAAATTTCAAGCTCATCTAGTCTAGTAGAGACGAGCCCTGAATCCTGGCCAGGTGTAGAGGGGATTTTTCTTAAATTATATACCCTCTCACTCTATAAAATGCCTGTACAGTTCCTCTGACTTCTACCTTACTCATACCCACCAAATTAACTAGGCCTTTTTATATCTGGTCTGGATGAGTTTTGAGTAGGCCTTGGCTGCGGAATCAGTACGCTAATCCTTTGACTCTGAAGAAGCCTCCCTTAAAATCATTTGTATTGGGGCATTTAATTGCAGTACCTAAATTTGTTATTACTAATTAAGTTAATATACATCAGCCATTTATATAGGAATCAATGTCTTTAAGTCAGACAGTAGAAAAATAGGTTAGTGGGGGTCAAAGGCTTGGCGTACCAGCTCCACAGTCCTGGTTATAATTTTATTTTGAAGCCATAGTCGGTATACTTTACAGACTCGGATTCTACTCAAAATTACTTTTATATATATATATATATATATATATATATATATAAAAAAAAAAAGAAAGAGACATAAAAATATTTGTCTCAAATTAAAACATTTTTATTTTGTAAACACACGCACATGAACACAATCAAACATGGTTTGTTTCTGTGGTGTCATCAACCAATCTGATTTCATCCAGTTTGACATCTTAATTTTTGAAGAAAAGGCATTCTTTTAGAAGTTCATCATCATCACTTGTTTCCAGCCTATGGCCGAGTCAGTCTAGTAAAATGCTGTCTTCCTCTATCCTTCTAGCACTCTTCCTCTATCCTTCTAGCACTCTTCCTCTAATTTCTCTCATTCTTCTCTTCTCACTTGAACACTTTCTGTTATCTGCTCCTCCCATCTCTTTCTTGGACTCCCCTGCAGTCTTTTTCCTACATACTTCATTTCCAACATTTTCTTCGGCATCCTCTCTTTTTCCATCCTCATTACGTGTCCATATCATCTCGGTCTCACTTCCTCTAGTACATTTGACTACCTTTTGGAAGTTGTTGTTTGTAAAGTATTTTTAAGGGAATTGCAGACACTGCTTCCAAAAAAAGAAACATAAGCTGGTGTTTGAATTATGTAAAAATGGTTAAAAGAAAAAAAAACTAAAATTAAATTATTTGTTGTGAAAGTTTTGATTGCCAAACGTGAGAACAGTTAAAACACATGCTCTTAGAGGTCATAAGGTTAGGTGTACACACAATTGGGTAACTTGTATTAGCTGCCAGCTACCCCCTCCTACATGGGATAACTATTGCTAGGGGTAGATAGCATTTAAGATATTATAATCTACCTTATTTTAGAAAAGGAGTTTATAAGGAAAAAACACTTGCAAACAAAATTTCTTAGAATAAAAAACTCATTTGGGTATGTAGCATATCAACAAATGATTGATTACCTGCTTTGGTGGCCTCATGGTCTAAGGCGCTATTCTCACAATAGACTAGACCAGCGTTTCCCAGGTGGGGGTGGAAACTCTGCACCGGGTTGCCTAAAAACTCTCGAAAACTTAGTTGTTTTGTTTTTGTTTTTTTTCACGACACTCTTAGATATGAGTAAATAACGTTGAATCGAGACTATTGAACAAATTATTCAATTAATCGAGACAGACGATGCTCTCCATACACATCTGCGCTGACGCAGTATCATTCACGGCAAAGTAGCCCAACCGGCGGTGGGAGAGACATACACCACCGCAACGGCCGGCACCCGCTCTGCTCGTTCAGTTTGATTTCAGTATTGAGAGAGAGCTTGTAGGTTTTCTTTTGTGTTTACTGACTACGTCTATTTTGACAATGGATAAATTGGTAGCAAAACAACAAACTGGGTGATTAGCGAGGCACCAACAGACAGCTGAATGATGTGCAGCTGGCTCAAGTTATTATAGAGGCACTAACAGACAGCTGAATGATGTGCAGCTGGGCTCGAGATATTAGAGAGGCACCAACAAACAGCTGAATGATGTGCAGCTGGCTCGAGTTATTAGAGAGGCACCAACAAACAGCTGAATGATGTGTAGCTGGGCTCGAGTTATTAAAGAGGCACCAACAGACAGCTGAATGATGTGCAGCTGGGCTCGAGATCTGAGAGAGGCACCAACAGACAGCTGAATGATGTGCAGCTGGCTCGAGTTATTAGAGAGGCACCAACAGACAGCTGAATGATGTGCAGCTGGGCTCGAGTTATTAGAGTGGCACCAACAAACAGCTGAATGATGTGCAGCTGGTTCGAGTTATTAGAGAGGCACCAACAAACAGCTGAATGATGTGCAGCTTGTTCAAGTTATTAGAGAGGCACCAACAAACAGCTGAATGATGTGCAGCTGAGCTCGAGTTATTAGAGAGGCACCAACAGACAGCTGAATGATGTCCAGCCAGGCTTGAGTTATTAGAGAGGCACCAACAGACAGCTGAATGATGTGCAGCTGGCTCAAGTTATTAGAGAGGCACCAACAAACAGCTGAATGATGTGCAGCTGGGCTTGAGTTATTAGAGAGGCACCAACAAACAGCTGAATGATGTGCAGCTGGCTCAAGTTATTAGAGAGGCACCAACAGACAGCTGAATGATGTGCAGCTGGGCTCGAGTTCTGAGAGAGGCACCAACAGACAGCTGAATGATGTGCAGCTGGCTCGAGTTATTAGAGAGGCACCAACAAACAGCTGAATGATGTGTAGCTGGGCTCGAGTTCTGAGAGAGGCACCAACAGACAGCTGAATGATGTGCAGCTGGCTCGAGTTATTAGTAGAGGCACCAACAGACAGATGAATGATGTGCAGCTGGGCTCGAGTTATTAGAGAGGCACCAACAGACAGATGAATGATGTGCAGCTGGCTCGAGTTATTAGAGAGGCACCAACACACGGGCTCACAATGTGTAGTCTACTACTCTTACAAAAGAGAAGTCCTGGACCCGACAAGTCCTCTAAGGATTACATAAAATTATGTTTCATCAAGGGTGTTGATGACAAACCATTATAGGTTATTTGTTATGCGGAACTTTTAAACAAATCCATACATCCTTTAAATTGCACTCGATATTGAAACATCCGGAATGCCAATACATTTCTTCATGAATAAAAAGAGAATTAATAGCTACCAAAAAGACGTCATCGAATTTTTCTCGGGGTTCAATCTGAAAACCTTTTTAATGGCTTCTTATGAAATATCAAAATTAATTGCTGAAACTGGCTATCCTCACACAATGGCTGAGAACTTGACAGTTGCAGCAATGTAAATGTTAGCATCTCGGGTATGTTTAAAAAACAGGAGAATCAGGAAAATATGCTAGCGCTATCAAACGACACAGTGAAGCGTAGAATCGTGGAGATTCCAGATAATATCAAAGAAACTGACGTGAGTGTATAATAATGATTCCCCCCTCAGACCCCTCCATGAATTTGGCTGTCGCTGAGGTTCTTGCCACCTCCATTTGGTCTTAAATGAATGTCAGTAATGTGCTTTCAGTTTGGTTTCCGTATCCTCGGAGTGAGTTTTAGACGCCGCATCGTCCCACAGACCAAGTATTATCTTCTATGTAACTTTTACATTTTATCTTCATGCTTTGGTTTTATGCTGTATATTTATTATCACTTTGTAATAACTCTATAAACATGTACATAATTTTCAAAACTTTAGTAAATTAGTGTAAATATCATTTAGAGTATTTTTTTCTTGTAAATATTCTATAGACCTGTACACAATAGACAACACTTAGTATTGTAGTATTGTAATATTGTAAAATCCTGCCTGTTTCATTTCTATCTTTGTGGGGGCTGAAAACGTTGGAAATAATCAATAGAAAATTGTATAGTATCTAAACGATGATGAACTAAGTGATTAGGCCTATAGTCGAAATAGTGATGTAGAATATGAGGAGGATATTGTGGACAGTGATGATAGTGATTGTGATTTAAATTGTTTGTTGTGTATGAGCCTGATAGTTCTGATGATAGTGATGACGTTGATATTACAGTGATTAAAAAACCACAATTAGAACAAATCAAGCAACCTAGCGCTGTTTCTTCCGTGGATAATACACTTCCTAGTTTGAGCAGTTCAACAATTCACCATCAGAGACAAACATTGCTAGCCAGTGATTCTTGTATTGTAACATGTAACAAAACAAGCCTGAAAGGTAAAAATGGCCATTATTGGTCCTCTGTATCAAATAAGCCTACTCGTGTAGCACCACGAAATATTGTCCACATTCACCAGGGACTAAAGGACTCCACGAAATATTGTCCACATTCACCAGGGACTAAAGGACTCCACGAAATATTGTCCACATTCACCAGGGACTAAAGGACTCCACGAAATATTGTCCACATTCACCAGGGACTAAAGGACTCCACGAAATATTGTCCACATTCACCAGGGACTAAAGGACTCCACGAAATATTGTCTACATTCACCAGGGACCAAAGGACTCCACGAAATATTGTCCACATTCACCAGGGACCAAAGGACTCCACTAAATATTGTCCACATTCACCAGGGACTAAAGGACTCCACGAAATATTGTCCACATTCACCAGGGACTAAAGGATTCCACAAAAGGTAAAACTTGGAAAAAGAATTATCATCTTTTACCGACCAAATGCATAGTAACATTATTAAATGCACTAACTGTGTGATATCAAAGAAAAGCAAAAATTGCAAAGAACAAACTTCTACTGTTTTGTGCATTTTAGGAATACTTATTTTATCCAGTGCACATCTACCTTCCAAGGAAATGTTCAATTCAGAGTATAGCGGCAGTAGATATAAAGCGACAGGTTTGCTTTAATTATTAGTTCTTAAGACTCGATGATCGTGCAACAAGAGAAGAAAGAAATAAACTAACAATTGATGAACAATTATTAGCTTTTAGAAGTAGTTGAAGTTTTATGATGTACATACCTAATAGGCCAGTGAAACATGGAATTATAATGGTAACGATATGTGATACTGCCACAAAATACATGATTGACATAGTCACATATCTTGGTAAAAGTACGACAACTATTATTTTGACAAATAACTGACTAAAAATGTTCCAGGGTCAACTAGAAATCTAACATTTGTAACTGGCTCACATCGGTTTCTTTGGCTAATGAGATGTTGGATTGCAAGTTCACGACTGTCATAATAAGAGAGAAATACCGTAAAAGAGAAAAGGAAAAATTGGCTTATCTCTGTTTTGTATCGATGGTCCCAAAACATTGGTACCACATCATACCATTTATTACTGTCAACATTTCATGCATGAAAAGCCAAACATCAATGAAGAGACCAGAAAACCTGAGATTATTGAGTTTTACAATTCCACTAAAAGGGCAGTTGATACGATGGATCAAATGTGTAACCAGAGGTCATGCAGTAGAAAAACAAGAAGGTGGATAGTTTGTGTTTTTGATGCTATTATAAATTTGTATGTGAGATATGTTAGTAACAAACTGAGTAAAGGAGAGAAACCAATAAGACGTCAGTTTGCTAAGGAGCTACACTCTGAACTTGTGCGACTATGGCGTCAACGCCATCTTGAAATGTATAATCTTCCCACTTCATCAGGAGATAGTGGAAATCCTAAATGTAAACTAGCTTTTCAACAAAAACAACTGGAACTACAAACTAGGAAAACCTGTGCTTTCTGACCATCAAACAAGTGAAGAATGACAACATACCTGTGCTGTTGCTGCTCCAAGTAATGTACACAGAACATCAAGGAAAGAGCTGTATAGAATGCATAGAAGAACTTTAAATGTTCATTTTTTTTTTTAGATTAATTATAGCTTTGAGTATATTTTTATATTTCTTACTGAATTAGTGACGCTGGTCTCAAATACTAATCTTTAACTTTAATGTGATTCCTACAATGCCTTAGCTTTCCAGGGTTAAAAGAGTAGTTTTTTTCCTCTTGCAAGTGGATGAAAATAGGCCCTACAGACATATCGGCTAGTGCCAATCTAATGTGTTTTGTGAGAAACAATTTTGACATACAACTGACAAAGAATTTATCTTTTGTAAACCTCTGACAACAACAGCTGAAGAAATGTTGTATTTGATGGATCAATCAAAATGGCATTGAATGGAAGAAATGTGTTAGACTGAGTAGTGATGGAGCACGCGCAACGGCAGACGCTTGTACTGGACTTATTCCGAGGATCAAAGCTTTAGCGCCAGACTGTATGGGTGCGTTGTAGCATTCACAGAGAAGCATTGTCCGTAAAAAAAAAAATGCCAGGTTGCTTTTAAATGCAACTCTGCTAGTAAAATTTATAAACTTTATAAAATCTCGTTGACTGAATTCAAGAATATTCTCTGCGTTGTGCAAATAAATTGGGAGTGAACATGAAACAACATCTTACGCTGCGAGGTGCGATGGATATCAAGAGAGAATGTTTTAATAAGACATAATGAAATGAATGAAGAAGTTTTAATGTTCTTAAACCAACATTACAAAATGGCTAGGGATGTAATATTTAAATTCAAAGACAGTTTTTATGTCACTTTGTTAATAACGGTAGCCTTTGTGACATTTTTGATTTTTTGAATAATTTAAATCTGACATTACAAGGTAGCAATGTAACTATTTAAACTGCAACGAACAAACTCACTATGCGGTCTGGTTGTGTGGAAGCAGAGAATTAGAAAGCTAACAGAATTATAAAAGGAGTATAATGTGAGTTCCATGCTGGATGAGATTTCAGCTGCTATCAAGGAACATCTGCTAAGACTGGATACAAGTCCGAAGGAATATTTCCCCCCAATCAACAGCAACAAAGCATGGCTAAGGAGCCCTTTTGCAGTGAACGTAGAATCCGAGACATAATTTCCAGATTCAGGTATTGAGTCTATAATTGAAATGTTGTGTGATACCACACTCAAAAGACATCTTCGATAGAATACCACTGATGGATTTTTGGCTCTCTTATTGTCCGGAGTACCCAATTTTACCAGAAAAAGTTATAAAATTTCTAATGCCTTTTATCATGACCTACAAGTGTGAAGCAGGCTTTCAACACTGGTTTTCCTAAAAAATAAATACCTATAGAAACCGATTGGAAGTCAAACTGAATCTAAAATTAAAGTTATCTTTTACTCCAAACCTGAAGTTTCTAATTATCAAGAAACAGCATCAGACTTCTCATTAATAAACTATTTAGTTTGTTTGATTTCTTTCCATTTTTGTAAGAGAAATGCTTCATTATAATTGGCCTATATATGAAAACTGCATGGACATTCAAATCTGTTTTATTTTACCTATATACCATTGTAATGTTAGTGGGCCATGAAGGAGAAGTATAAAAATAACCTGGAAATGGAAAAAAGTTTGGGAAATGCTGGACTAGACTGTCATCGACAAGGATACTGGGATTCGAATTCTGGGGCTGATATGTATTGAGGGTGATTTTTTCCTAAATGTTTTTCCACTTTTCCTCCATGCAAATATGGTTAGGTACATTTCCTCTAAATTACCTTCATAATCCCTAGATCATTAGCATAATTAGTACATATGTATATATATAACCTGAACAGGTATTAAGACGCAACATAAAAATATTGCTAACGGAATAAAGATGAGGAAGGTAGAATTTTAGAGGGCATACACCCCCATTTATATGAAAGAAGAGTGGGAAGACATTTAAGAAAAACACCCTAGGTACAGTCATCCGGTATTCAAACCCCAACCTCCCTCTCAACGAAAATCAAGTCTTACACTAGAGTGGTATGTTTGATCATGTGACAATCGATTTGGTTTTTAAATTAATTTAATTGTGTCAAAACTGCACGAGGTGGAAGTGACTATTTCATACTTAGGACTAAGTGTAATAACTCAAACATTTTAAAAAACCTCAGTGGCCGAACGGTCTAAGGTGTCACTTTCCTGTCATACTGGCTTGCTGATGACGGGGAGGTTTCCCATTTTCCCTCCACGCAAAGGTAGATTATATCTGGCCTCCTTCTTCACCCCCTGCCCCATAAGACGAGTTATTATCAATATGCGCAAATTAATGGGTAGTAAGACGTGGTTATAAAAACCCATTAAACGTTAATTTTTATTACTAGTTAAAATATAAAATATATATAAATGTTTTAACACTTGAAATGTGTGTGTCATGTATGCTATTGTGTAAATTTGCAATGTTTACTTGCGGGCGCGAATGTTGGCGAGTACTTTGTTGATCTCGTGCCAGTGGTGGTTGCAAGAATAAAACAATCCCCAGTTGATTTAATGTTTCCATTTTCATTTTATTGATAATATATGTACATGTATCCTAGTAATCCAGTAATAGACCTATACTAGAATATATATAAATATACACATGTATAATGGGTTAACATTCTTTGATCCAGTCTCGCAGGCTTTCATTCAATTTCACACCTAGTTAAAAAAATATCAACCCCCACACTTTGTTATAAATTAATAATTTTCTAATTGATTGATTGATTGATTGATCTTGGTTTGTATTTTTTGTAAATAGTTTTGTGTATGAAATTTTATATATTTGGATTAAAGCATACTAAACACTTAATGTCAAAATAAGATATGAGATTAATTAGAGTATACTACGGGGTGGGCCAAATAAAACCTGCCCCAAGAAATAAATTTGTATTAAATAGCATCAATGCACATTTTAGCATTTTTTAAATACATAAATGGTAATATAAAAAGTGCACTTACGTTTATTGTTTCCTTTTTTACATTTCACCATAACATTTAGATTTATAAATGTTCAGTTTTGCCCTGTGATCTCAAAGTCTCTCTTCAAAATGCTCACCACTAGCCGCTATGCACATTTAAGTGCGGTGAACCATGTTAAGAAAAACTTTCTTCAAGTCTTCCAAAGTTTGTGGGTTGTTCTGATAGATTTTCACTTTTAAGAGGGCCCCAGAGGTAAAATTGGCACGGAGACAAGTCTGGAAAGCGGGGTGACCACGGGCCGCTACTGACAGTAACATCTCTGTGGATTTGAGCGAGAGACTGATCAGAAGTATAGCAAGTCACTCCACTTTGTTGGAAGTAGGCATAATAAAGTTCTTTCTGAGTCAATTATGCTGCAACTTCTTCATTCGTATTAACAGTCTCCTAAAAGAATATTGGTCCATTACTCTGGATACCAGAAACTGCACACCAAACACCAATTTTTAAACAGTGGAGTGGTTTCTGCCGATACTCATGTGGGTCTTATGCTGTTGACACGAAGAGAAGTGGGTCCAGGAATCCGTCGCTAATGTTCTCGAAGAGCCACCAGCAATGTTTACCCTTCTCAAGTTGTTTTAATTACCGCACAAAACTCACATGATAGGGTTTCATTTCCAATCTGTCAAGTACATGTTAAAATGTGCATTGGTACTATTTAATACAGTTTTATTTGTTGGGGTTGGTTTAATTTGACCCACCTTGTCTGTCACACTACCATTTGTGTTAATGATCCAGCAAAGATTTAGGGATGGAAGACTTCATCACTACACCCTACATACAATGTGCCACTTGGGAACATAAATATCAATTGTTAACAAAATAAAATATTTGTAATAATTGCTTAGTCTAAAGCATCTCAATGATTGATGGACCAGAGTGTAAATATATTTTAAGAAAAATATCTATCAGTTGCTTGAATATGTAAAAAATCATCAAAAAAGGAGCAGTTTTTGTTTTATCTTAGCACAAAATCTTACTAAGTACCTCTTTGTGTTTGTACACACATGTACTAGGCTAATTATGTTAAATGTGTTGAGGATGAGGAAGGTTGGATTTAGAGGAAGAGTACCTGTATTTGTGTGGAGGGAGAGTGGAAATCCATTTAGGAAAAACCCCCCTCATTACACCTGACCAAGATTCAAACCTTGATCTCCCTGTCATTGGCAGTCTTGTATATTGCGCCTTAGACCATGTGGCCACCAAACAGGGTTAACAGGAGCAGTTAATTTTGGTAGCAAAATATTTGTGTTTGGAAATATCAAATGACAACCAACAACATAGGCCCTATATGTATGTGGAGCATAAAGATAGTAAAATAATATTTAAAAAAACAAACATACTGTTGGGAACCTTGTCGATATCTACCACCCCATTTCTCTACCAGGGTCCAATATATGGTTAGTTATAAATTAACTGTTTTGAACTATACAAGTTACCTGCCTCGGTGGCGTGGTTAGCTAACACACTAGTTTCCTGTTGAGATAAACTCCCGAGGATGGGGAGATCAAGGATCGAATCTCACTTGGGTGAACTGGTTTTCTACTCTTCCTCTGTGCAAATGTGGGTTCATTTCCTCTATATTTGACCTTCCCAATTCCTAAACCATTAGTTTAATTATAACTTAAGCGTCTAACCCGAAAGGGTAGTAATACGCAGTGCTAAGTATTATACAACAAGTTATTAAATACCAACATGAACCAATTATATTTTCAAGGTCACAAGGTCGCAAAATACTAGAATGCCAATAGTCAAGGTTTGAGTATTATCAGGGCGCACCTTATAGCTCTCCCATCTTTCAATCATGCTAGTGTGTTAGGTTGCACACCCTGAGTGGAACACGCCAATATATACATGTTTGGTGTGTGTGTGGTGATGATGAAGATATGATCTCGGTTCAAAACATTGGTCAACTGTTTATTAAATTAAATATGTGTAGATCACATAGTGTATGATAATTCACTAATGGGATGAACACGGAATATATTATTAACATTGTTTATATGCGTGGTCGTGGTTTCTTTTGTCTGGGCATAACTTATCCAAGAATGTTGATACACATCCATGATTGATTACTTAAGCAATACAAGACCTGTGCACGAATTGGAACTGTTGTCAATCATTGAGGCTTCAAAGTGTAGGTGACAAGCACAATCGTTGAAGACTTTCAATATTATGACGACTGAAATAATTTCTTTAATAACTTTTCTTATCAAAAATAAGACTCAATACACAGTAATAATTATTTTTCATTACGTATGTTTGGATATGATGTAAGAAAGTTGCAGCGAGAAACCATGATTAAATAACGGGAGTAGAAAACATATCTATAATGCTAACACCATTTATCCAGGCTACAAAGAGATTAGAACTAGCTAATTTGAGCTCAACTACTATTGAGTCTATGAACAAATTCTAAAGTGGATCAGCAAGAACTAAACAATTATTGGTTGCAAGACTTGAGAAAAAAAAACCTGTAGGACAGACAGTTTAGTTACGTTGATGCGGATGCCCTAAATCTCCTTTTGGAAAGCCACTATTTGCATTCTCAATCACTTTTTGAAAAGAAATGGCTGAAGAAACAAACAGTAACCACTAGAATCAACTTATAATGTATTGCTTGACTTGGCAAAAGTATATAATTACATTTGCTTGCGGGAGTAATCAACAAAAATAACAAATCAACAATGATACTGTTGATTTAAGTTCAGATTATTTTCTTGCTAAGATTATAGAATCTTTCTCTTTTGAAAACATTGATTATCGAATCTTTTCATCACAATCTTATCTAATACTCAGCAAGTGATTATGTTGACAGCCACTTTTATAAATTTTTAACATTGATATTGATTTCAAACCATAAATAATGTAACACTGGCCGTAAGCAAAAGTTTAAGGTGTAAGAAGACTAAGAATAACACTTAATGCTGTGGGTTTGTAAAACTCACAACTGTCAATATTGTATGTCGCACACTACTGATAAGGAAGGAGAAGGGTAATTTGAAGGAAATGAACATGTGTTTTGGTGGAGGGAGAGTGGTAAACCATTATTACACTCAGTCTCGATTTGAGCTTCGACCTCGCAGCAGGCCTGCCTAGAAACCAGGTATGAGAGCTGGCACCTTGTCAATGTACTCATCAGTACAGGTCAAGGCTAAATGATATTAGTTCAACCCTGTTGGCCAATGATGTTTCATCTATACTTAGTTTACATTTTTATAAATGGGTAAAATATAATCAGGGAAAAATTCAATTTTTGTCTTGAAAACCTGGAAAAGTCAGGGAATTTGAAAAGTGAAGTCCTGTGGCCACCCTGACTTGCTGTAACATTTAATACTTTCTTGATCTAACATTCAAAACTCTTATTTTAAAAAACTAAACAAACAAAGGGCATTTTAATTCTTTCCCGCACCAAACTATTAAATTGCATTACTAAGTTGACTGGGAAACAAATTTTCAGGGCTTTCCAAAGTTACACATTCATTTAGGCCTGTAAAGATATTTAATTTAATTAGCATATTTTAAACTGCTCCTACAACGGACATTGCTAGAAACTGAGATGGCGTCACCAAGGAACCCTTATTTGATTATAAACCCAATATAAATATATTGTTAGAGAAAAAGTGTTGATCCCATTTGCTCGTTGTGACTCATCTAGGATTGCTCTATCAATTTAAAAAATTAATATCCCATATAATACAATTATCCTTTTGTTAAGGGGGGAAAACCCAATAAAAACCTAAATAATTACGGTGTAAGCAATGACTATTTCTCTGTCAGTGCCACGAGCTAATACGATTGGTTTTACATATGTGTGCTATTTCTTTTGTTTCCTTATTGATGATGTAGGAGAGTATAATTTCACTACAACATTCACCTCTATTTTTTAACACTATATGCAAATAAAAACGATAAAACCATCTTTAAAATCGCTTTATAACCAACAGTTTGACTATTTTTCTTGCATATCCTTACAAAAATGATGTAATTTAGTTGTAGTACTGTTCACATACTGTACCTTTAGATGTGGCACTAAAAGTGTTAACCTACTTGGAAAACATTAGAAACGTTATTAAGGGCTGTAGAGTCTGTACATTTAATAATGAACATTGAACTGTAGATAATCCTTAGAGGATTGAACATCATGGGTTCACAAATGGTCAAAATATAAATAAGTGCATTTATTTAGTATGAAACTTGTAATCTATTATTTTTCTTTATTTAATTTGATGTTTTGAATTTCAGGGAGTATTTTGGTAATAAGAGGATATAAGAAACAATGAAGAGTTGAAAATAATTGTACAATGGAGCTATTTAAAAGGACATGAGTACAAGGAAATGAATTATTTTGTAATTGTATAAAGCATTTTTATTCATATAATTGGAATGTTATTGTGTCAACCGAGTGATAAGTCTTTATTTATTTTTCATGTAACAAAGGGGTCTAAGTTTGCTGACAAAAGGAAGGGACCTGTTGTAAGACAGAACACACAACAATATAACAAATGTAACAAAAAATTTTTTTTTTGTTATTATTATTTTTTTTTTCTTTGCTTATATTCAAATCACTTTAGTTTGCACTTATAATTTTCTTTGAGAAATTATATCATTGCAAAAAAAAAATTCCTAAATTATATAAATGGGTTCTGTATAGTTTCCAAACAAACGTTTCTATTGGTCCAAACAATAACTTAATGAACCATTAGACATTAGATTAACCTGAAGTCACGTCTTACATTTACCATAGTTTTTTAGCACCATGTTTTACTACTCGTTCGGGTCATACACTTATGTACTAATTATGTGCTGGGATGGTAAAGGATTGTTCGCAAAAATGAATCGAGACCATAGATGATGTTCTCAATGTTCCAAGAGGGATGTGTTGTTTATTTCTGGGTTCTATTTTTCATTATCTCCTTACATTGACAACAATTACCTATCAGCTGGAGGAGGTTGGACCAAACCCTCCTCCTCAGTCTTATTCTCTAAACTTATGCTGACATATATATTTTAACCCTCTTATAATTACTCTAAGTCTATATACATTATTGTCA
>CABFVZ010004744.1:19075-38558 GCA_902151445.1 Timema monikensis | reverse complement strand
ATATATATATATATATATACACACGCTCAGCGATAGCCAGGTGTGCTCAGTTCTTGGTTCTCAACCAGTGAGTTCGGGAGTGGACCAGTGGGTCCAGTGTTCGTGTGACGCGTGCTGGTATAGTGTGTATGGCGCTGGGATCTGTGGCGGGGTCCCGTGAGTGTCTTTAACATTGAAAGTTGATTTTGTCGTGAACAAACGTTTTAATAAACTGCTATTTGGATATTTAACTAGTTATTCAGTATTTTTGTTAACAAGTGGTTCACTTGATTTGGTGTAATTTTATTTTATGTGTTTTCATTTGTTTATTAATTAAAGACAATTACTAGTATTACATAGCTCAGTGAATGGCTTAGTTATAATTTATTCAGTGTTATTCGATTTATTATGTCCTTATTGGTTTATTAATTTACATAATTATTTTACTATCTAATTTGTTGAATTGTTTATCTGTATATTTAATTCTGTTAATGTTTTTGAGTGGTGTTTTTAATAATCAAAACCTTGAGTGATCTGCGAGTATTTTAATTCATATTTATCCTGCAACATACCCCAATGACCTCAAAAGAACTCGTGGTTCACACGTTCACGTGTGAACGGACCATGACCCTCTCAGGTCACGCGCACCTCACGTTACATTGATGTCAGAAGTGGGATATTGGTAGTGTGTTTGCTTTAGAATAACAAGAAAAATGGCCGCAAATATACAGGGTTTAACAGCTCTTATTCAAGCCATGGCAGTTCAAAACAATATCAGGCTGGACCAAATCGCGTCACAAATTACGCCATTGAACAACAAGATGGCGGGACAAACCACATAATTGGAAAGCAAGATGGCGGAACAGACGACATTATTGGAAAGCAAGATGGTGGAACAGACGACACAAATGGAAAGCAAGATGGCGGAACAAACGACAGCGTAGAACACAATGAAAGAAGAATAAAAAATGTAACACCCCCTCTGAGTCCTTTTATTTACGACCATTAAACAATATAAAAGGGAGTGGGTGAAATCTAAGGAACAAGTAACAAAGGAAATTATTAGCAATATTTAAAAGCAACAATATGAACGATTTATTCAAAACAATAAAAATAGAGTAGAAAACTTTACATGATCTGATTATATCAAAATGAGTTACGTTAAAAATCAAAATCATAGACAATTACTTTATATCTTTAAAGTTGCGCAGATATTTACAAGAAAGTTATAAATTTGTAATCTATTCAATATTTTGATGGTTCAGTCTTTAGGAGACAGAACAACATTACGAGTTGAATTTTATTTTAAAAAAGATTAGTAATAATATCACCCGTTAGGATGATACAAAACTTCTATATAAGGGACTAATGGGCACCCTGAAACTGTTACAAAAAGTGTTTTTATATACATAACAATATACATATACAATTTACATAACCCAAGAGTTTGGCTAACAGACTTTAGTCATACTCCCCCGGGACTATCTGATCCAGACTCAGAATTAGGAAATTAAATAGTATTTCCTTTAATAAACAATAATGTAAATGTCCTATTTAGAACCAACTTAGAAAAAATATAATTAGATATACAAAAGTTGATTAAATTAATAATTAATACTAAAATAATGATGAAGGTTACTTTACTTTACGATTTTTCAATATGCAAATAAAATTAAGAAATGTCACCTCGATGTTTACAAAATATGAATACTATTATCCACAATTTCAAACACTTTACATTTAACTCGTTCAATTTCAAAAGAATTAATTACTGTGGCTACCTAAATGATTGAACTCTCCAAAAGACTCTAGCGCCCAATTGGCGACATAAAAAAATATAGAGTTTCATTTTATATTGAATGATCAGGTAAAGAAATAGATTTAGAAAAAAGAATATCAATTTTTATACTACAAAAAATATGACTAAAAGTTGAAAATAAATCAGAGTCCAATAAACGAATCGCCATAGTTACGATTCCAATACAATACAAATATTTATCCTCCCATTGCCTAGGTTCAATACAATGATCCTTCGTCGGTCGTAGTTATCAAGATAGTCATTTTGGCATACATGCACAGCCTATATAGTGGGGTTTCATCGCAATAGAAAGAAGGTGGGAGAACTGAACACACGCTTGGTGACGTCAATGGTGGCTTCAAAAAGTCACGTACACATCTTGTTGATACGGCTCCATCAGATTTTCAGCCTATTTCTTCAATCATCTGATGTTTTGAAATTAGTTCATCTTTCTAAGCATGTTTCCTTGAATCGCCGCCAGTCTTGTCTGACGCGATGTAGGTCATTGGGTCGATCCCGATATCCACTTCCTTTGTTTGTCAGGTGTAGTTACGATAGTAGTTGAGGCCGCCATCATTGAATAATTTTGAGCTTCACATGTGTGACAAGTGAATCCAAGAACATCTTGAAATGGTGAGTAGACACCAAAGCATCTTATATTTAAATATATCTCTTTTAATTATGTTATTTAGGATCAGTTATTATTTTTATGAGAATTTGTGATATATATGTACTTTACTATATTTTATTGTAGACAGCATGGCAAGTGTATGCAAATTCATCCGACATCATCCAATGGCAAAGGGTATGCGTTAACGTATTTTATTCATAAATATAATAATATTAATCCTCTTCTTTGATAACTGCTACAGTTTTTATCAAAAGACAATATTTTTAACAACCATGCGTTTCAATTTGGGGACATACGTAATTTTATTTTACTGCATCTAGTCTGAGAGAATAAACTTTGAGGTAGATTACTTTTTTTAATATGTTAATATTGTTTCTTCCTTTCGTAAATTATTAAAATGTTGATATTTAATTGTAGCTGTCCAATCTGTCTGATTGACATGCTACACGAGTGCAATTTCATTGTGTGAGCGAATTGTTGCTAAAATCAAAGAAATCAAAAAAGTTTTTCCTGTACCACTGGGAGCGTCCAAGAAATAAATCCCTCCAGTTCCATCATATACAATTTCCATAAGAGTATCAAATACATACTTTTGTTGTTGGTTCAACAGCGGAAGATTTATTAGGACTGATTCTCTTAAAGCATCGAGATCGTACAGTTTTTCTCGTTGCAACTCTTGATTAAAAGCGTCGTGCATCGGGCGATTGGGCACGGCCATGCCTAATTGAGATAATACTTTGTTTGACATCATCAAGCACATGTCCTCAATTGATATTAATGCCTCGTTGTAAATTTCTTCACTGACTTGTTAATTTGGATTTCTTGTTCTAATGTGCATTTGATGCAAGATATCGTCACACATATCATCTTTATATTTGATCCATAAATCAATTGGTTTTGATGGGAAGCATGTTGATATAATTATAGAAAACAATGTTCGTATTTGATGAGCCTGTGAAGAAATCATAGCATCATTGAGAGTTTGATCCCAATGATCGTCATTTTCTAACAGTTGCAAACGTTGACAGGCTTCTCTTTAAGAGCCACACAATTCATCATTAACAGTTCGTAACTGTTGGAATGATGTTGGGCCTCGGACATTGACTAATAGCAATAGCATATAAAAACACTCATCGTTGCTTGGATGGACTGAATAAATTCGACCTATTGCATAGGTGGAATATACATTTGGGTAACCTGGAACTAGTTTTCCTTGTTTCCGTGGTTGAAATTTCTTTGTGGATTGATTCCAAGTATAATATTTTGGCATTTCGCAGTATAGCAGTGTTCGGACGAAATCATCATTCTGACACATTTAAAAAAAACTGGTCAAGGTTGTAGATGGAGGTTGAACAGCTCGTTGTAATGCGTTTTGTGCCATGAAACATACTCTTTGACCATTTTCTAAGTGTATGGCTAAGTGAATAACAGTGGGATGTCTTTCATGAATGAGAAAAGAAAAACTGCGCCAAATTTGCTTCATTACTGCTAACATACCGGACCATTTGGTATTGGGTAACTTCGTCATTGTAATTCTCTGCACAAACTCCAAGCACAGCCATGTCACTTCCTTTGGTTACATATTTACAAGTGTATTTGATAGATTTCACGAAATGGCAAGATTCAGCATTGATGTGCACCTTGAAAGTCTTTGATAGGATCGGTGAATATGTAACAATCCAACGATTATCAATTTCAATGTCTTGTTTATTAACTTTGACAATTGTTGATCTTCCGTTGTCTGCAGTCGATCGGCGACGATACAGTGGATAACCATGTAACGTTTATTGGCATCAACGTTACAAGCGAAGAAGAGTAAATGGGCTAATAAACACTATTCCGCAACACCAAAATGTAAACAAGGAATCTACTCACCAAATGTCCCGTTCACCGTATAGTGTCTCACGTCACATCGACCGAACTTTCATTACCCCCACGAGCACTACATCCACGTAAAGTGTTGTTGTAAAACTGAACGAGAAATTGGCGTGTCGTAATGGGCGTGGAGCCGCCCATTGAATCATGGGAAGCGAGTGACGCGCATATGACCTCGTGTTGAACACGTGGTGTTCTAGTCAACTCTCCGATAATCTGGAATGTTCCTTATGAACTACTATCCCTTCCCTCTGCTCTGTGAGTTTGTTCTACTCTGTTCTAGGTTTCCCCTTTGTTCCCCCTCCTCTCAGAAAAATATCGTTTATATACTGGTGACATTTGCTTTGTAATGTACTTCTTGATTCAACTGTGTCATACGACACACACGCTAGGACAGGATGATCCTAAGGTACAAATTCAATTTCGGCCTGTACACATCAAAATTATCTTTCGAACTTGTATTATTCATTTAAATGAAATCTATGCTGGGTACAAATTCTATTTCAGCCGGTACACTTCAAAATTAACTTTGGGACTTGTATTATTTATTTTGAATTACAATTATATATTGTCTTTGTAAATATGTTAGAACACGAGGAAAGGTATGCCCAGCATGGCATAAAATATTCTAAATATTAATGTTGGTAATATTTGTAGAATCCCTTTTTTTGCCCTTCTTGCTCTACAAATAATTGTCATTTATGGTGAACTTTACCTTTTGTAATGTCATTCTAAATCTACGTAAGGCGTGTTGCCTACCTAATGTGGGAATTGTTATAGCCCGTACGGCTATGTAGTTTTTGGTATTTATTGTATATTTATTGAATCTTGGAGGATCTCTCTTTGTATTGTGGTAAACTTTGATTGCCAATAATATTTTCTAGTTAGTTAATACAACTTCGCTATTGTTGTGCGGACGGTTGGCCTGTGGTGGCTAGATGTTGTATTCATTGTAGTGCGGAATACCGCAGAGACCCTAAGGGGCCATGGATTTAACTTGGTAATAATCTTTAGGTCGTATATAACCTTTGTTTTGACGACGGTATTATTATGGGCATAACCTATGTTGTTACGACAACTGTATTATCATGGGCATAACCTATGTTGTTACGACAACTGTATTATCATGGGCATAACCTATGTTGTTAAGACAACTGTATTATCATGGGCATAACCTATGTTGTTATGACAACTGTATTTTTATGGGCATAACCCAATCTTCTACATATATATATATTTAAAAATATCTATTTATTCATTGTTGTTACTTACATTTGCATATATCAATTGTTATTTTTTATAATAAACATTCTTATACTCAATGCAACCTTTTAATTTACTAATTCTAGGTAAATAAGTTATAACTTTAAACATAAGATTCTCGACCTCCTCCCCATTGCTCATAGTACCAACATGGCGGATGATAGTTAAGGAGGGTTCATGGAAGCACAATTGTTGTATAAGCCAGAGAGAAAGGCCTATTCACTTTTATGCAGTCCTATCAGCTCCTCTGCAATTTATCATTTGTTATTGTTTATATGTTTGTTTTGCTTTTGTGTATATGTGCGCCTGCCCTTATCTATTAGAGGATAAGGAGGGCGGTACAACCATAATTTCCGGTAATTGTTTCTGCTACTAATGCCCGTGGATACAGCTTCGAACATTTACCATCCACCATACACGGTGAATTTTGATTAAGTGTTCCACAGGGACCATGAATAATGTTTTTTATAACTACCTCATGCAAGCCTGGATCTACTTGTACATCAGGGATTTCAGCTAATATCTCTTCATCAACTTCATTTGGTCTTATTCGGATTTGGTTGGTTGAGAAAATATGTGCATGAGGCAATCCACGTTTCTGCCACTCCACAGAATACATCCAGCAGCGCATCTCCCCAAACCCGCTATGTTTCACAATGAAATCCATTAAAGATTTCAACTTTTGTTTGAAGACTCTTGCCGTAATGTCATGGCGATCAATGGATGATTGACAAGGGAATAACTCAAGTTTGATTTCTATCCACTGCGGATTGCATGTGAATGTGATAAATAAATCTGCTGTGCCATAATGACGAACATACAACGTGGCATCTTGAGCATATTCATGCATATGTCGAGGTCTTTTGATGTATGTTGCTGGAATAATTGTCAACCGGCCGACATTCTCTGCATTTCCATCAGTAGTTCATTGAACTAACTTTTTTGTTGATTTCGGCATCTGTAAATAAATTATTGTTTTAATGACATTGATTGAACTTGCATATAATACATATAATAGCTGATACAAAATCTCCATTGCTAAACCAAATTTGTAAATGGGATTTATCATCTTGATTGAGAAGTGATAACCATCTTCACCTTGCCAAAACATGATGGGATATTGTAGCGCATCATATGAGCGGTGTGTTTCATACAAACGCTGTAACTGATCATTCCGGCGATGTAAAACAATATCATGGACTTCCAAATTTTCTCCAATTATAACAATGGCAACTTCATCCATTGTTGGTGCATTGAAACGTCTTGCATGTTGTCCCACAGGAGTTTTATCAGCTCTGATTACAATTTTGTGATTATCATATGGCATTAGATCCAGTGCAGTTTTGAACAATGTAATCAACTGATTGTGTTGATGAAAGAAAGTTTGTAATTCTTCTACAATAGACCTCTTCACTGAACTGTTATGCACACAGCGCAGATCAATTTCTTGTGTTGAATTGCCCATGAAACAAATTTGCAGGAATTTGTAGTCGCCATCTGACACCGGCAACAGCGAACCTGCTCGGTGATATATTTGGCCTTGCATCTGTGAATTAAAAAGACAGGTTTATTACTTTTGTTACCAAAACTATAAAATAAAATAAACAAATCAATACGGGGGATAAGTCTGTTTGTTATATATTACCTTGAAAGTTGGCATGAAGTTGTCCTGAACTACATTTGTTGCCCCAAATGAAGTCATTTGGAAGCAGTTATTATATTTTTGGATATTAGTAAGGAAATGTATTGAATCCGATCCTGTTCCTGAAACTAATGAGTACAATGGCTCTGGTGGCGGAACCAATGACACTAATTTCACTTTGCCATTTGTGCAACACAATCCAATGGCTTCAGTTTTGTAATTCAATGCCTTACAATGTGGGCAAACTGAGTTCATAGATCCAAGAGAAACGCATTGGTAGGCACTGTAGTCAATTGAAACATCGTAACTGAAAGCAGCTCGTTTTAAACCTGCAAGACCTGCTGAATGACGTGCTGCACGGGTTTGTGATAACCGAATCCTTTCAATTTCATTTCGCTTTTCACGTTGCTGTGCAGTCCGATTAGAATGAAAATTAGCTTGTTTTCTAGCATTTAGAGTTCTTTGACCCAAATTGCTCTGCCCGCGTCTTATAGGCTGCATGAGTCTTGGACCAAGTATAAATGGAAACACACATAAAATAAACCAATCAACCCAAGATAAATCGAGGAACTTCAAACTGTATATTGTAAAAAGAGAAAGTGTCAAATCTACGGATGCAGCTGTTAAATGTAAACTCACCGTTTCGCAATGTTTTCTTATTTTGAATTGTTTCATAAAGTAACGTAAAATTTTGCTGATTGACTTTGACTTTTAATATTTTCCAAATTATTTAATGGAATTTAGTTGTGGTTTATCTAGACTTCTTTTGTATGTTATATAATTTTTATTAACAAGTAGGGATCTTGTTAATGTCCATAGTTGTGTCTACATTTAATAGTCCAACTGGAGTTTGACCTATGGTCTGTAAGCCAAACTCTTGTGTTCCCCGAAATATCCATACGATATTAAATTTAACTTCTTTTTTTTTGGTCTGTATTCAATGTAGTGTAGCAGACAACTTTTGTATCAATTTCAAAGATGCCCTTATTAGGCTCTTTTCTTTTTGTAATCAATAATTATCTGACTAGATATTTATAAAGTAATTTGTTCGGATAGCCAACATTTTAGGTTGTTTTGTCGATATTCATTGTTGTGAAACTGACATTGTGTTGTTGGAAAGAGAGTTTGTCTCATCCAGACTGACCTAGTTGACTTAAGAGCATGCTTCATGTTTGGAAACATTTACATGATAGTACTGCGAATTTGTTTGATATTATTTTCAACACAACCCCTGATAGATTTTTGAGGCCATGAAAATTATTGTTTAGATTGTTATAATTTTAAATAAAACTTTCATATTGTTACCAAATTGTTGCTAATGTCTTTCTTCTTTATAACTTTTTGTAGCTTACCCCCACTTTCCTTTTAGTCTAGTTTGGCCGTAGATAAGAGGTAGTGGAGTGGGTGGTAAAAAAAGGTTTTGGTTTTAGAAAAATTAAAGTTTTTGTTCATTTCTGTTCTTAATTAAGTTCTGGTTATTTTAAATTGTGGTTCGTCATACTGCCATAATAAAATTCGTTAATAGAAACGTATATAAAAAATATACAAAAGGCTATCATAATTCTTAAAATATTATTATTATTAGCACCGCGTCTTACTACCCGTTCGGGTTATACGCACAATTCTTAAAATAAATTATTGCACAATTTATTAATCATTTATGATTTGAACAAGAAATTGTTTTATATAATTTTCCAAAGAATAATGAAAATAAGTATAATATTTCAAAACTGTTACAGCTATTTAAAAAAATTATTACCTAAAAGCCTTACTTTTTTTTTTATCCTTATTTCCAAATGAAAAAACATAAACAAATTGATTTATCAATGGTATTTTGGTGCAACCAAAACAGCTAATTACCACCGCAGGAAAATAAGGCTATAGTTTATGTGACTTTAGTCATAGCATTTAGAAAATCTACATCTATGGTATAATTTGTCTGTCATTTAAGTTTATTTACAAAATATTATTTTAGGCTTAACTAATAGGCTTTTAAGTTAATGTCAAGGCAGTATCCTCAATTTAAACTAGGACATTTTTTTAAATGTTAGTACTTTTTAAAAGTCTTTAATTTTTAAACATACCAAAATAAATAAGTTAGTTATCTGGGTTAAATATATATATATATTTTTAAATAATTTACTTTAAAAACCCTTCTAAAGTGAACCTTTATTTCAATGTCTCTGACTTTAAAGAAATTCCGCAGTGGATTATATTAATTTCACGCCATAAATCAAAATAATATTCAAACAATTAGTTACTAATCAAACAAAAAATTGCTTCTGTACTACACACAATGAGCACATTTCTCTGGACTGCGTTTTATTTGATATTTGAAGACGGAGAATGAAAAGATTTAAATGTGTGGCACTTCAAACCCCTCCATGTATACTGGCCAGCCAACAACTACATAAATGGAATAACACTTTTAATTAAATTGTACTTTTCATTACACCTCTAGATGTTTATCGTGTACTAAGAAATGTGTACTTAGGTCCTTGTTCTTGACCAATCTACAATAAATTACAGTTGTGCCGGCTATCATATAGCTTTCTCTCTCTAATACTACCCTCCAGCTTTTCTCTGGTAGTAAGGAGGGAGGAGGAAGTTAACTCAAGTACACAGTGACTAAGATAAGGCTGTCTGGGCTAAATGAATTGTTGTGGTTCAAGAATTTCCTCTTTATGAAAATAAAAACTAATTGAAGGCATTTTATATTATTTCTTACATTTTAACTTATTATAACGTGCACTTTACTAGCCGACTAATTATATCAGAGCATGCATTACAAACTAGCTTATTCCATAAGTCACAGCGAGACCCTCAGCTGTCAAATAATCTTGATTCAGAATAAGACCAAATAAGACAATTATTATCAAATCATTTAAAGGAACTTATCTAATTTAGTACATATAATATATTGTTTAATGAAGACATAGACATACATTTTACTTTTTTCACTAACAGTAAGATTGAAGATCAACTCTTATTCAAATTAATTGGGAGAGGTTTTAATCCTACCTATAAATTAAAACTATATAACATCCTCGTTTTGAATTATGATCCAATAAAATCTATCAACAAAATATGTGTATTACCATAATTAATTTTGTGTTGGTTCCTCTCGGGGCCAGCATTAAGAATTTATAAGCCATGAGCTATCACTTTTTAAGGCACCTCTTTTTTGTAGAGTACATATTTTTAAAACTTTTTTTATGGACTGCAACATTTTAAAATGGTTAAATTAGCTATTTAGAGGTGGGTAATTAAGGGTATAAAGAACCAGTTGATAAAATAAAATAGTTTGAACTCGTGATTTTATAAAAAAAATGTGAGAATACATAAAACCAGTATTTAGTGTTATTTTGTTTTCTCTAGTTGTATAATAATATTTAGCACCGCGTCTTACTACCCGTTCGGGTTATACGCTCTAAGTACTAATTACGCTTGTGGATTAGGAATTGGGAGGGTTGAATTAGAGGAAGTGAACCCGCATTTGCATGGAGGGAGAGTGGAAAACCATTGAGGAAAAACCACCCCCAGTTCACCCGACCGAGATTCGAACCTTGATCTCCCCGTCCTCAGCAGTCAAGCTCAACAGGACACTCTCGTCGTAAGTACACGTTAAGTTTAAATCTTTGTTTTTACCAGTTACAGGACCTTAAAGGGAGTTGAAGAGGTTAAAAAAAAAATCGACTTCTTAAAAATTCATTACAAGTGATCAATTATGAATGATAGAATGGGGTAAAATAACCTCCCCTTCATTCCCTCCCAGATCGAATGACCCGATGGAAGGTAATATTGTTGACATTCTAATTTTTTTTTCCAAAGCAAGGGTGTATTATCGTCGTTATAAATGAGTAACAAATTATCGATAGGAAGTTACTTTAGCAAATATATTTTAATATGGACTAAAACGTATTTTAAGTATCTGCAAATAATATTGAAAACTAAAATGTAGGCAGATATGACTTTTTCAGTTACAATGAAGTTGAGATTCATATCGTATTTAGAATCATTGGGGCAGAAGGGGCTAGCTAGCTCAAGATTAAATTTTTAAATATATATTTATATATATATTATTAGCACCGCGTCTTACTACCCATTCGGGTTATACACACTTACGCTAATGTGTAATGGTAGGGTGATTGTGAGATGAAATGAAGGACCTACAGTTTAACGTGGAATCCGAACCACGGTGGAGGCCTGGCATTCCCCACATTCACAAGATGTCTTGTCAGAGGTGAAGGAAGGGTTTGGTAATCAGATAAATCTTTGCCGGGACCGAGGATTGAACCCCGGCCGCCAGCATAGAAGTCTGACACCTTACCCCTAGACCACCAGGTCACCAAATTTTTAAATAGATTTTGTGTTAAAACTTATGAACTAATTTTTTTTTATCAACAATCAGTATATTTGAGCCTGATCACCTATTGTTCCCCGATGGTCAGTTGAATCCTTAGAAACAGGTGTTTCCTCTAGTATTTTTAATGTAATAAATCATTATTAAATATAAAGTTGGTCAAGTAAGGTTATATATTTCAGTCATCTTTTTGATGATGGTTTATAGCAGCATAGAGAAAGGATATAGGCCTCGTAAAAGAGATAATTTTCTCTATGATAACAGTGATCTACACATTTTCTAAAATGTTGGCCAAATTTAACTTTTATTTCGGACTTGCAATATGTGAACGTGAATATCACATAATTATTTCTATGAACTATATATCAATGGTCAGGAACGTATGGCTCCTAGCTAGAAAATGGTGGTTCTTTGTATGAAATGTAGTTCCTTAAAAATAGAACTATAAGTTGTTCTTATATAATTATGTTTTCAAACATACCCTTCAAGGTGACATTCATATCGACTCATTTAAAGCTATTACTACTGTTACAGCTCAGTGCATAACATTGGACTCAGTTCTTACCCCAGAAGGATATATGATTATAATTTATGCATGTTTATTATATCGAATAGGATCCAATTGCCTACCAAATTACAGCTTCCTATTAGGCCTTATACTTTTAGAGATCTTTTTAGCTGGATAGAGGATCTCAACTGGCATTATAATAGGGTGTAAACAATATTCCGTCCTAATTCACGTAGTTGGCAAAGTGTTGTGATTACATTTCTCTATGTTGCATCCCCTGATATATAGAAATTGCACTGATACGCGTGCTCAACTGGATTCTTGTTTGTTCTCCATGTCTCTAATACTGAACTTTGTACACCACTACTTTATTCTTATATATTCTTAACATATTTATTTCCTGCCTGTACTCGAACCCCGACATTTCTTTCCAATATTCATTTACATTTGACTAGCCCTAAACCTATACAGGAAACTGATCTTAGCTGCAATCTAGCGGCAGATTGAGAAACTACCTCATCTACTACTTCAGAGGCGCTAAATTTGAATTAATGTAAGACTTGGTCTTCATACTTTACCTTTGAGCTTTTCTCCTTAATAACTTTTACTGTTATTACCTGTCTTTTGTTTTATGCTTCTACGCCGTTTTGATCCAAATACTAGTTTTTTTAATTTTTTTATTTAGCACCGCGTCTTACTACCCGTTCGGGTTGTAAGCTTTAAGTACTAATTACGCTAATGGATTAGGAATTGGGAAGGTTGAATTAGAGGAAGTGAACTCGCATTTGCGTGGAGGGAAAGTGGAAAACCATTTAGGATTTAAAAAAAAGCCAACTACGCCACCGAGGTGGGTCAAATACTAGTCGTTTTCTCCGTTTCCAAGAGAAGTGGAATTATTCCTCTTTATAGATTTAATTTGTTTTGCAACCTCCAAGGTTTTCTTTGTTTTGGGTTACCGTGACGAATGTAAAGGAAAAAAACAGGAAGGACACGTTTCGAGCACTGGTTGGAATTGAAGACTGGACCTGGTTTTTTTTTCACATAAAAACGAGAGGAATTCATGAGAAAGATAAGCAACCAAGTTTTTCATTTTTATTTAAGAATGCGAGTGCTACAGCCATAATCAAGAAATGGTCTGCATTGGTTATTTTTTCTCTCTTCACCTCAAGCCAGTAGGGAAACGAGTAAGACTTTTTTTAAAAATCAACAATTCAATTCAGGACTACCAATTTGTTGTTACCCCCAGCAAAAACTTGTTAAGTCACTTACTTAAAGGCTCTTATGCCACAGCATTCACTGGTTAGAGTTGTTTGTTATCTTGGTACCAGATAGGTAGGACATTTTTTTTATTCACAACTGCCACAATTAAAATATATATACACACACTGATTATTTAAGTCTTAGATATTTTAAATTTCCCCTCTGCTTACCATATGACTTTCTCAATTTACAGAAAAACAAAAATAACTAATTTTTTTTAATGGTTTTATTTGATAAATTTCTTTATACACTTATACCCTTCTGGTGAGATTGTTTGTTTTTGTGTTGTTTTCTTCCAAGGCCAGAATAAAGTGCTTGTGTTTGTATCACACAACTCACTAGTATTTAGTACTTCACGTTCAGATCCAGGGATTACTGTGGATACACATCAGAGGTTAAGTTTCTTTGGTAATTATATCCATCTCTACTGGACCACATAAAAAAAAATATACCCTTCCTCTTTACATCACTGCGGATACCTTGAGAAGTTAGAGTTTCGTTTTTCAGGTGTTCTACCGACTGAGTCTGCTCGATTTAATAATAGGGATCTCTATTTTCTCCCCCCTTCCCCCTATTACACTACAATGGGGGGATTCATAAAATAGACGACATATTGACCTATTTTAATTTGACCATTTTAATACATAGGAATTTTTAACCAATTATAGCAAAGATCGTGGAATGTAAAAAATAGCGCTGCAGAACACAATTGTAAGATGCCTAATCTGCAAAAGTAACATTGTGATATCTAAATCAAGAAAATATTGGATTTAGAACTCATTCCAGAAATATTGCTTGTTTAACTCGGACGTAGCCAATGTTCGATTTTAAGATAAAAAAAACCTAAATTATTATTATTATTATTATTATTAACATTAATCACCAGAGTAGCAATGTTTTGTCATTTGTTTAGTAGGCCCTACGCATCATTAACAGTATTTGTTTTGTGATTTTATTATTATGATAAATAAGCCTACATTATTAAAATAATAAATGCAAAGGAAGGTTCAAACACTATACATATATTTTACCAAGCTATATTAAATATTAAAAGTGTTAAGAGCATGGCCATGTTTTTCTCTTGCGCACACTAGGTAAACACCCTGGAAGGGGTGTGTGGGAGGGCAAGGACACAATTGATGGCACAATGCATCTCTGCTTACGCAAAACAAGTAAAATAAAAATAATAAGTGCTGATAAAGAATAATTAAAAAAAACAAACGGGCCTATGTTGTTGTCCTGCATTGATCGCTAAAATAATAATAATTATAAAAATTAGCAAATATTACAATTGTTTTATATATATATAAACACACATTTTAACTTAGTGAAAAATATGAAACAGCAAAAAAGTTGAATTTTCTAAATAGAGCATAGTATTATTTAAAACCAATATAAATTAAATTAGTACAAACATTATTAAAATAACAGGTTTCTTTGTAACTGAGTAAATGTTTAGCTATTAAAAAATTGTCTATACGATTATAATGAAATATAGATACGCTGAACTTTGGCAAGTTAATAAAAAACTCTAATTCTCACAGTTAATAGTTTAAGGAAACCAATGTGATTAACTCAATTAGCTAAACTCTATTACTGTCACTTTTTATAATTTAAAACAGAAACTACTATTATGAGCGATAACATGGTTTCATATCAAATATCCTAATTAACTATTCCCATTAGTAATGACTGTGATAACCATAAGATTATAGGAACATGTTGAGTTGGATCAATGTGTAGGGATTTAGACTATAGATAGTTTGTCTTTATCTTAACCAATCCATGAGATTAATCTTAAAGACAACTTTGTAAGCCCATATTAGATTATCAAACATTGTCTAAGCTTGTATAGATAATTGTGACCAAATAATTGACACAAAAATATTATTTATAACATTGTATTTAAAAACAAAAATTGTGGTGGCTGGATTTTTGCCTGACCAAGGAAACCAAAATAGATATCGTAGGTGGTAAACACTTATCCTTCCTCACAACAGTCATGTGCATAGGAGCAAT
The DNA here is from genome assembly GCA_902151445.1 of Timema monikensis. Classification (NCBI taxonomy): domain Eukaryota; kingdom Metazoa; phylum Arthropoda; class Insecta; order Phasmatodea; family Timematidae; genus Timema; species Timema monikensis. Next base: position 23,220 of record CABFVZ010004744.1, on the reverse strand, counting down.
GATCTCATTCTTCATCAAGGAGGACAACACAAAGAAGATATAAGCAATGGCTTGTTCACAACAGTCAAAGAACAGAAGTGGTGATCTCATTCTTCATCAAAAAAGACAATACACACAGGATACAAACAATGACTCCTTTACAACAAATCAAGTCCATAGAATCTGTGATCTCATTCTTCATCAAAAAAGACAATACACACAGGATACAAACAATGACTCCTTTACAACAAATCAAGTCCATAGAATCTGTGATCTCATTCTTCATCAAAAAAGACAACACAAAGAAGATATAAAAAAAACTGGCTTCTTTAAAACATTCAATCAAAAAGGAGCGGCGATCCTCATTTTCACAAAGTAAGACAATATAAAGGTAGGTAGACATGGGCTTCCTGACAGCACTAACTCGCACAGGAGCGGTGTTAATATGTTACTTTATTAGTTATTACATATTATGTGCTATTATATTTATCATGACATTCACTGTAATGGAAGTTATTCTTTATCTGAACTGTATCACACATATTCATATATCTTTAAACTTAAATACTTTTACACATTCATTTTTCATTAATTTAATAACATTTTTAAACATGAATTGTCATATTTTATGATTGTGTGGTGTTTTGTTCATTAGGCGGGAGATTATCATTAGTAGATTTAGATTTATTCCTGCCTTGGCATCCAATATATATTGTGGATCTCATTTTTCAATCACCCTGCTGTCCTCTTCTCATTAAATCCTCTCTACTTCCACCTTTCTCCTCAACTGTGCCTCCAAGATATTTTACGTTTTGTACTTTTCTCAGCTCTACTCCGTCCAAACTTATAGCTTTATTAGGTCTTACCCTCTTCCTTGCCAATACTATCACTTCACACTTTTCTATACTAAATTTTATTTCACACACTTTCACTTCCTCATTCCATTCTCAAAGTTGTTACTGTACTTCCACTTCCTTCTCTCCCCATAGCTCTCATTTTTTTCCACCCGAGTTTTCCTGACACTTTGTTCATTACCATTACAAATAATAATGGTGAAAAGGCACCACCTGCTTCACTCCATTTTTTTATTAGGAACCACTGCATCCTTCCACAACTCTTGTTATCCTCATACATGCTTTTCACTCTCATTACAACTCCTCTTTCCATTAAAGCCTCCTTAATCACTTTCTAAACTTTATTTCTATCCACGATATCATAATATGCCTTCTCCACATCCATAAATACCATTACCAAGTCTTTCCCATATCCATACCATCTTTCCATCAGCTGTCGTATGGCAAAGTCTATTGTAGACCTCTGTTCCCTTAATTCATGCTGTTCCTTTCTCTACCTTCCTTTCATTTTATTTCTTATTCTCTTTTCCAGTATTGTTTCATATATTTTTGTACAGTGACACATCAGCGTTATCCCCCTATAATTTGTACATCTTGTAACGAGCTAACCAATTTAGCCCTGTACTGCCCAAAACTGCTGCACTTAATCATTGGTCAAGAACACATATATTATTCCCTGATATAAATGCAAGTCTATTAATGTATAAATCTCCATGTGCTACATACGTCTCTGATACTTCATGGAATAAGAAGGGTTACCCTCCCTTATCGTTCTCAAAACACTGCACGTGACCGGTCGGAACATTGACAATGACTAAAAGGAGCGCGGCCTGCTTGTGATGTGGAGCCTTGTTTACTTGGGCCTACTTGACCAGCACCATGTAGTAGGATTGCTCCCCCCCTTCTTTCCTTCCCGTGATGCTTTGCGTTCAACCATTATAAAATTCCATAGAGCGCTAGGCAAGAATACGATTACAATTATTCATCACCTTCAGGATAGTTGACACGCTCCGAAGTTCTCTCTTCAACTCAACTTCATGCAACCTGTGATCATGATGCTCACGCCGAGGGACCGACAGCCGAAAGTAATTTGAAGTTTGATTAATCGTTCAAGTCCATGGGGAGTAGGTGGTGGCTCTAGTCTTAGGTTTTTTTGTGTGTAAATTGTTAAGAAGATTAGCTTCTCTCATTATTAATGTTCATTATTCTTTAGGTTAGCTTTCTATAACTTAGTTCACTTATGTGAAATAATTTAGTACTTCACATGTTTTCTGCTTGGTCCTTAAGACCATCAGTTTAAATTGGAATGATTCACACACCTTAACCTGTATGACCATTTTGTAGTCTGCAAGGTAGATAGTCGGGAAAGGGGCTGTTCAGATTGTTCGGGGCCTAATGGCAATACCTAGTTAGGTATATTTAGCTTGTGTTGTTCACCAGTTTCGGTATTCAACTTGTGGATCATTTCTGCCCGTCTGGCATGGCTCGTGTTATAAGGCCGAGAACACTGAATTAGAACTTACTCACTACTAATAATTGATGTATATTTTCGGCCGATCCAACTATGTCTGGAGCCGACAGCCAACAGATTGGAACTTGCATAACTTAACCTGTCTGTCTAATTAGTGGGCACTCACGCTTAGAGAGTATCTGTCATTTAACAATCCGTCTGTCTAATTAACATGGACAGCAAGTCTAAGGGTTGTTTCAGTATATATTGGTTTGTTTTTTGAAGATGTTCTATGTACCTATCTCTGCCTTTTGTTACATTAAACCGATTTGTTAAAATGCACTCATATATTTTCCTTTCAAGTGTTTCCTATCATGTTTATTTACCTTGTTAGCAATCGCTATCTCAGATGTTAACTAAAGCAATGGTACAACCTCTTCCTGTCTTTCTTGAAAATAGGTACTATAACTCCAGTATTGTGGTACCTCATTCTCCTTCCAAACCACTCTCAGCATCCTGTATAACCATTCTATACTTACTTAATCTACTGCTCTTATCATTTCCCTAGTTTGTTCTTTCACACTCAGTATTTTTCCTTATTTAATTCTCTATTGTGCATCTTCCACCTCTTTCCATGTAGGACCTCTTTCCTCCTCTTATTCTATTTCTCCCTGCTCCTCCGTTTCACTCTCATTCTTTTCCTCTTCCGGGTTGAACATTTTCTCAAAATATCTCATCCATAGTTCTTTTTCTTTCTCTCCTGCCTTCAATGTTCTTCCTTATTCATCTATCATTCTAACTTCTTGTTTTCGCTCTCCTCCCGTTTCTTATTTGGCTATATAAGATCGTCTTACTTCCTTACATGTCCTGTTCCAGCATTTCCGTCCATTTTTGCATCCAATCCTCCTTGGCTTCCTGTACAACTCGCTTCGCTCTTTTCTTCTTCTTCCTATATTCTTCCTCTGATTCCTCACTCCTATTTTTAAAACTCCTTTTGAATACTTTATTCTCCTCTTACACTGTTTCCATCACCCTGTCGTTCCACCAGGGTGTCTCCTTCCACTTCTTATCGTTTATCCTCCCAGATACATCCTCTGCAGCTCCCACCAGACTCTTCTTAAATCTTTCCCATCCAACCTCTACACTTTGCATCTCATCCTTGGGTATTAAGCTTCTTGACTTTCTTAGTTACTGCTTTCTTTGCTCTTCAGTTTTTAACCTCCACGCCCTTATTCTTCTTTCTTGTCTTATTATCTCTCTTCTACATTCCCATCCCATTATGTCTGCCACCAACAACTTGTGGTCACTATCCAAGGATACATTTGGTATTACCTTGATGTTTATGGTCAGCCTTTTCATTTCTTCTTCCATGATAAAGAAGTCTTATCACTGACTTATGCCCTCCATCCCAACTGTATCAAGTGACCCGATGACTTTATTTTCCCTTCTTATACCAGCTGTTTGCCACTTTTTATTTCTTGCACATAACTCCCAACAACCTTCTACTCTCCTTGTTTCTCTCTCCCTATCTTTCCTTCCCTAACAGCTCCGTTAATCCTACTCTCTCTTTTCCTAGTTTTGCATTCAGATCCCCCATTACTATCAGGCACTTGTTTCCTATATGCCTTTCTAAAACTAGTCCTTTTCTTCTGCTGAGCATCCCACTTGTATCACCTCCCCATTTTATTCCCTCTTATTTATTGTCATCTTTATTGTTTTATTTTTTTATATTTATTATTTTATTATTTAGCACCGCGTCTTACTACCCGTTCGGGTTATACGCTTTATGTACTAATTACGCTAATGGATTAGGAATTGGGAAGGTTGAATTAGAGGAAGTGAACCCGCATTTGCGTGGAGGG
>CABFVZ010004744.1:0-19001 GCA_902151445.1 Timema monikensis | reverse complement strand
CCCCCCCCCCCAGTTCACCCGACCAAGATTCGAACCTCGATCTCCTCGTCCTCAGCAGTTGAGCTCAACACGACTAGCGCGTTAGCCAACTACGCCACTGAGGCGGGTTATTGTTCTATTCTTCATCCCTACTACCTTTGCTTGCAGCCATTCTCTCACTACAAAGCCTACCCCGTTTTTCCTCCCTTCATGGGGAGGATAGACTAACACATAATGCACTGTTATACCTACATTTAAGTCATCAAACATAGAAACAAAAAAAGCATAAAAGATAATTTTTTCATATGAAATGCACTAGTCACATTCACTAATACAGTAATGATTATTTTCGGGATGCCCCTCTTTCTATCCAAATCTGCAGTATTTCGGACCATGCTATATCGAGCTTCTACTGTATTTAAAAATAAAATAAAGTTAAAGAAAGAGGGGCATAGTATGCATTTATAAAAAAATAATGGTACAAATTGAGATATAAAATATAAACCTAAATATATTGATTTCAATTTTGGTTCTTTTGCAATTTATTTTTTGGGTTCGGTTTTAGTTTGACTCCCTTATTTGAACTTGTAATGTTTACTGGCCCACAGAATCACTAAAAATATTGGTCAATTCTATGTTTTGTTGTTGGAGAGCAAGTTTCACTCCAGAGATAGTACCTAGCTTAGATTTAGCTCCTCTACGATGGGAGTGTAGTTAAGTGACAGTACGCAGAGGGTTCTTTATGCAAACATTAGCTGCTGGAAGTATTATTCAAATAGTTTGCACTTATATTTACTTAGTAATACTATATCAATTATCAATAATTTTTTTTATTGAAAGTATAGTATTACTAAGTAAATACAAATTATTTCCAAATATGATAACATTAATGAGTTTGAGCCAATGTTGGATAAAGATCCTTCTGTTAGATTTCACTTAGCTACACTCCCATCATATATGAACTATAAGTAATACAACTCGCACCAGACATGGCATTGTTATGCAGTCTTTTGTAAAAAAACAAAAAACAAAGTGGAATATAGACTTGTGAAACTGTTATACTACATTTTAAACCATACAACAAATAAAAACTAGTTAACCAATTCCAATTTAGTTGTCAAATGAAGAATGCAGAAAATAACACATCAATACCTTTCTGGTTTAAGTGTTACCTTGTGTATAATTTCTTAATTCATCAGCCGTTAAATGGATTCTTAAGATAAGTCATTTGTAATTTGAAATCAATAACCAATAATAAAGGTAATTAACTGCCAGTGAAATAGTATCGGAGCCAGTATCTTCATAATCAATATGTATATTCATTTGCAAGAACAAACAACCAAATATATGGGCAATTGGTCTTTCATTTATAACATATGTAACACAAACACAATCACTTATTAAGTGAATTGATAATTATTTTAGCATATTTTCTAGATACATTTTAGTTAATATATTAAAGGCATACCTTGTTAAACAATACAGTAATCATTCATAGCCATTGGGATATTTACATTAGTACAATACACGTAAATAAATAAAACAAGAAATCAAAATTTTGGCAAAGACAAAGTACAAAAAGCAACTTGTTCAAAATAAAACTATATGCGTGAAATAATTAAATGTCTCAGATCCAAAGAATCTCGACTTAAGGTTGTGTTCTAACATAACAAAGGTACGTGTAGCATAGGATAGTTTTCTCTGCTCATTTGATTTGCAATCATTATTGCATTATATGAATATATTTAAGATATAGAGCACACCAAAGGTAAAAATTTCCACCGAAATGTATGTTACAATAAAGTTTGTTTTAAAACTACTTAACAACACTATGTACAATGATTGTTCATCGTGGCAACAGACCACACCGAGATTAACTATGTGGTTCAGCTGGAGGATTGATCAGCCGTCCCAGGTTCACAGCTCCCTGGACAAATCAAACAGATACTATATTTATCCATGTGCATATTCAACACAGTAGAACAGCAGTACTAACATTATTATCAACAATAAACACACTTTCTATTTATAGTGCATCCTGGAGATTTCACATCACTAACAACACTGGCATCTCAATACATGATGTACCTTTATAACTGTGAATAATACAATTCTAATAATCATAATAACCATATCTATCGTAATTACCTGAAAATAAGCCACACTCTTAAAGTACAATACCTTTAAGCCTTAGATACAATTGTGCCCATTGTTTTTTTCATATTATATTATATTATTTTTCCTTGTACTAAATTTACATCTATCTATACAACAAACTATATCTCAATTTTACACATCTTACGATTACATTCAGACATCCCCTTTTGTCTACATTATCTATGAATAGAATATTCTAGCAGCTGATCTGTCACCTTCCTCTCAGCTCTGGTAAATATGCCTCTTTGTTAGCAGTTTTCTTCATCTGTCACTAACTTTTTTATATTTTATTTATCACTTCATCGGTACTTTATCAATTGTGTTGTAGTTTAATCATATTTTGTCTGTGTTTCTTTATTGAAGACCTGAGAATGATGTAGAATTATATTGAAACTTGTCATTAAATGGTGGCTGCCCACACAACACAAGGAAAACACTAAGAAAAGTCAATCTGTAAACTCCAACTTTTTTTTCTTTTATTAATCAATTTAATGTTTACCATTTTGCAAAAACTTAATTTTCCTTTTTCTTTCTACGTTAATTAATATTCATCATAATTAGTTTTAAGTTGATATAAGTATTAAGTGAATAATACAAGATTGTTTTATATATATATATATATTCTATTTCACCATTGTTCACGAACCTGATAATTTAAACGTATTATGCCTTAGTTTTAATATGTTTTGTTTTATTGGTACACAGGCTCTTATATTAATGTTTTTTTTTATCATAATTCTTTTTGATATAACATTTAAAATGTTTCATATATATTTTCCAAGCTTGTTTGGTTTTTAATACATCTCTCTTTGATACCTCTTATAATTTTTTTTTAGCTTTTTTTATTTTTAACAAAGGATTGATTTCTAAATAAAAATATATATATTTAGCTATCCAAGGAAAACCTCTTTTCACTATTTACAATACAATTGTTTATATATGGAAGAAGGTACAGGAATGAGGGATAGAAACTAATACAATGAAAAGAACACCACAGTTCACACTTTACAAAGAAGTAACAGCTACCTCTTGAAGACAGTCTATCACTCCGCTAAATCCCTTGACCTAAGTCCCATTGTGCATTTTTCTCATTTGTTTTAGTTATGCTAAACAGTAGAATCAATACACACAAATTAAATTAAGAAAAATTATATCTGATGCGGCTGAGCTAAAAATTATTAAACACTAAAAATTAAAGTAGGTTTCCATACAACTTTGTCCTATATTCGCTACTAGCTATAAAACCACTAAAGCTCCTCGCACACCGGCATATTATCGTATAAGTACGGTGGCAGGACGGTAGCAGTATGGTATAATATTGCCCTGACGGTCCCACACACAGAGATGGTAGATTTGACGTGTGCCCCTAAAATTCTCTTCACCACCTGAGGGCAGCACAGTTAAAAAAAAAGAGTGTATTGTTGATGTTCTGTTAATTACAATGAGTGATACCTTTTGTTCTAATTATCGGATTCCAACCAGAAACTATACTAGACACTAAGAAAGATAGCTGTAAAATTTCAGCCTGCTCGGACTAATCAAAAAGGAAAACAATAATGCAACAATAGTCAATCTTGGCAATAATATAAGAAGCTGGCAAGTTGAAGAAAAAGATAGTTTGTGTAGAAGGAATAGAAATATAAATGGAAAGGGGGAAGGGGAGAGACCATGCATCAAGTTACTGGTAAGCCAGTTGCAGAATTGATTTGGTACTTAATTTACTTGAATTGAATGCAATGCATTGAATTAAATTAACTAAACTACAGTCCATTCATCATAAGAAGTGTTGTAACTGAAAGCTAACAGAAATATATATTTTTTACTACAGACATTGTTTTAAATTCACTAATGTATATCAAACATTTCCAATAATACATACCTAAGAATTACTTTACTAAATGAACAAACTTCTATTACCACTCTTACAATGATGAATGAATTGTAGTTTATACTATATTATATAAAAACAATTTTTTAAGAAACACAAACAATAGACAATGTTAACAAAATTAATTTTAAGGATAATAAATTTTATTTAATTATGTTAGTAAAAGTCTATGGCCTACTTAGACGAGAATGTTTTTTGTTTAAATTGTATGGTCTGGTCTCAACTGCCGTTCAGCAATAATTATACTCTTGTACAACAATAATTAGCTCCTTTTCAAAATTGTCCAGTTCACAACTTACAACTTGAATACAAAACAACAACAATACCACCTCACCAAGAGTGTAGACTTGAGTGGAAGAGAGGAGGGAGTGTTTGAGAGGGTGTAGTGGGGGGTAGGCAACGGCCACCATGACAGTACCGTACATGTCTTTTCGCTTTCAAAGCGGAATGAAAAACCATGCACCGTATGTCTACGATACTATGCTGCTACCAGGGTGCTACGACGAGTGTCGGTGTACGCACAGATCCATGTAAGGACAGACCTAAGTATAATATCTCTCTCCCTCTCTCTCTCTCTCTCTCTCTCTATATATATATATATATATATATATATATATACACACACATACACACACACACACAAGTATTATTATTATTTTATATTTAATAATACCTAGGTCTGTCTGTACATTCAAATTTTTGTGAATTTTCTATTTTTCTGGGCAGTATAAGACGACCAAACAATCTATTTTTAGAATTTGTCTGTTTGTTTGTTACTCATGAGATTGAGACTTTTTCTATTGTTCTCTTTAAGCTATATATCATCGTGCTAGAAGAAACCAGGTGTAAGCCATGACACAACTGCTTGGCACAGGTACAATGCATGGCACTTGATTCATCCAGGGGAAGGTGAGTACGTATTTCTTTGGGAATCTTTGTACCCACATAAAGCACTTGCCTTAAGTCAGTTTCATCCTTTTATGGCATTTAAAGTGGTCGGTTGTGTTGAATGTGTTAGCGCCAAGAAGAATATTCTTGCTTACTTCTTGGTACTAAGCCAACAGCATAATTTTGTTTGATGTGAAAGGGTGATGACTATATAGCGCTTCTTTCAAATTACATTTGTTTCTTAGATAGCAAATTTAAACTATTTCTTTTGATATTCATTGCAACAACGTATCTGCTTAAGTGGACAAATCTTGATGCAAGGACTGAAAAAATATAAACAATTTAATTTATTTTGGTTCCTTACTCCACGTAGTCAATGTGTAACGTCGTAAGCATGTAAAACATTTCCCTTGCCTCATATGTTTCTGAAATGGGGTTTATTGGTAGAGTAGAAAGATTTGCCAAGAAAAGGAGTAATTAACTAGATATAAAAATGTGAGTGAAGCCACGGGTAAACTCTAGTGTAAATTAAGTGTTACAATAACCATTTATAAAAAAAAAACTTTCGAGAAATATTTTTATTCTCTCATAACTAATTTAAGGGACATTTATTTGTGGTCTATTTTCCAATCTTAAATATTATAAAAACATCAAAATTGTCTTTAATTTAGGAACAACCTTACACTCTATTATATTCTTTCTCTTATATTAGTAATTAAGAGCAAAATCTTTTCTAAAATTGACTTTAATATCAATGACATATAAGTTGTTTATTTGTTGTAAGTATAAAATAGCCATTCTGATCTTTAGTGTGGATTTTTGTCTATTATTGACTAGAAATTTTTTTTAGTGCACAGTTGAAGACATTTACACTGATCTAAATTTTATCCTATTTTTACTACTTTTGAAAAATCTCCATTTTGAAATTCATAACTTAAAGTCACATTTATTCTGACTCTTGATTTGAGCTAGATTCTAACGAAAGCATATAAAGGAGGCAGGACAATAAGTTCATATTACAATGAACATCACATTTTTATAAAAGATAAAATAATTGTTAAATTACTCTAAACTAAGAGCTTACACATCAAAGCATCAGCCTCATTCCCATTTTCCTATCAGCCAATGAGGAGTTGATCCTGGATGAGTGTCCCAACGGTTTCTCGCTATTATTGCCCCATAAATGTGATGATGTACTTTATCTAAAATGTCCCTTCTTCACCCCATTTGAGGATATAAGCTAAGAGTAATTCCTGTAGAAAATCTTATGCAAGTGAATGAGGCTAAGTTATTTTCATCTCCTTTCAACAATGATTTAGCTTGGTGTTTTATCTTGTATAACTTTTTAAAATTAACATGTATGCTTTTTATAGCAAACAATGTGTTATTATGATGGTAGAGAATGTGTCAAATTACTACAATTCCACACTACAGTACTCCCGATTATCAGGGGTGGGAGAGAAAATAATTTGCCCATATTAAAAAACAAAACAAAAAACAACTCATATATACACTGTACTGCTTTTCGCCTAAAAAGTAAACACTGAATAGCACCAAGTAATTATTTTTTGTTATAAGTGGATGTCACCACTTCTGTTCAATAGCATGTCGGAAATTTCACCAGTTTTAATAATGTAATCAAATGCAAAATTATGTTTACATTTCATATTCAGTGTTTCATACACATGTTTATTTTTAATGGCCTATACATCGCCAGACACTTATATTGTAGCATATAGGGTGGGTCTTTACTTGAAATTTTACTAACTAAATAAAAATTATTGCCTCCATTAATATGATCCCTGATAATTGAGAGACTACTGTATAGAGAACTATTAAAGATATGTCTACCTTTGCTTCACAATATAATTAAAACAGTATGTTGTGACCTTACCATCAATTATTACTGGCACACTCAATTATCTGCACTAGACACTTTCCAAACTCTTCAATGATGAGTCGTTCTGCCTCATCTTCTGAATATCTGAACCTCTCTGCCTCATCTGCCTGAGCCAAAAGACACTGGCATGTGGCATCCACTACATCTTGGGTCATGAAGTTGGATGGCTGCCTGCAAAAGATGGTTAACTTTCATTACTTTATTGTTAGAGGTGTAATTTTACAAATACAAGTCTCAGAAAAATAATGACCATAAATATAACAGAATAGAAGAAAAGAGAAATATTAACAACATTTTTTACTATAATCCATTCATTATCATGTTCATGCATTCATAATTACTGGTCTAGTTTAGTTTTTCCTATACTTATGATGAATGGGGCTAAATGGCCAATAAGAAGCATCAGAGCTTTAAAACAAATTTCAAATCAACAATTTGGAAATATTTCTATTCACATATTTTCTTGAATCCTTGAATCACGAAAATCCTTAAGGATGCAATGGTTTGAGGATTCCATCTCTATTTACTAAAAATGTAAGAGTGCTTCAATGGTCATTTTTAATCACAGGTAAATAACTAAAAATATTGATTTTCCTCTTTTTTAGCCAAGTCACTTTTTTGGTCCCTGATCTTGAATTTTGTTAGAAATCACTTTATTTATATTTGAAATAAATATAGGTTATAAAGTCTGGATTATTAAACCTTTGTGCTAAGAGAGAGGTGGGATTCTTTAGCCAGCGAGTAATCTAGCGCCTGTGTGAAGCCTGAAGTAAGGGAAAACAACAAGGGATGTAGGTTTTTCCTGAATACGAAAATAGACTGTTTTCCCAATGGTCTCTTCCTATTGTGTTTGCCGGTCAAAACCTTGAACACAGTTTTAGTTTATGCCATTCATCATGTGCCTACCCTCCCCACTGTATGCTGGGCTTATACCAGGTTACTTTTTCAACTAAATGTAACTTTCTATTAACAGGTCATTAGAAGTGAGTATTTTTAATCAAGTCACTAAAAGTCACCCATTTCCTTGTTTTTTTTAAACTATCATTAGTTGATATGCTAATTTGAATTATTTCTTTCTATTATGACCAGCTTGATTGTAATTTCATTTTACTATTAAAAAGTTCCTATGAAGCACATTTAAGGTTCTACAATATGCGCTCCTGCCTGCTGATAACCCAGGCTGTTACAGCATTCTCTTACAGGTCAGCAGGTGAATGGCATCCCAGTCGTTAAACCCCTCCACATTTTTAAAATTTTGGATTACTAATTTTTTCTAACATTATGAAAGGAATGGGGCATGAAATTTTTTATTTCTAAATTGTAATTATAATTAATAATATTGATTATAAAATTTATTAAAAATGTTTTTATTTTATTTTATAGAAGTTATAAGCATTTGAACAAGGTTTAATACAAATATACACCACACATACATTATTCAGTGTTGCTCTTGTAACATAGTAATAGGTTAACATAATTATGTATGATGACATAATTAAATTGACCAAATAATCAACAGTTTTTATTTTATTTTTGATTACAATTTCAAGTTTTAGTTTCTATGGGGGAATAAATTTTAGGGGTTGGATTGATTGTTTTGTTTAATACGTAATAATACAAGGAATGTAATTTATTAATCAGTTTTATTTTTAATATTCAGAGTTAAACTACGGGAGTGGTGTTGTTTTGATTGACCCCATGTTTGACAAAACCCAGACTGGAGCTGGAATGTAGCGATCCTGGTGGCATTTAAAGCAACTAAGTGAAACTTCCACCTCCTCATCTATTTCCAACCTTCGAGTAGTTTTCTTTCTCTGTTTTATCTCATTCGCCAGTCACAAGAAATTAGAAAGAATGTACAGTTATAAACAACAACTGTGCATGTGCACACTTCTGGATTTGTAGTGAGATTTCTGACCTTGAATGAGCCAAGAAAAAGTTACAAGTGGAAGCGAAGAGACGTTTTAGTTTTAGTCCGTACCTCTAGCAAACTAAACTAGAGTTCAAAACTAAAATAGTTGTTGAGTCTCAAAGTTAATAAGAATAAACTATTGGGTAGTCAAGATATAATGAAATATTTTACAAGTTCTTTTTCAAACACTTTTGAAAAATTAACTTAATTATAATATTAACCACTCTACACTTAATTAGGCCTATTTATTCCCACAAACTATTTGTCACAACACAGTAATCGCTATTGTCAATCCAAGAGAACTTAACGCACATACAATCAAATATGGCGGAATGAACAAGTTGGTTGCGATCAAACACTACAAAGAGAAGTTTCATCAATCTTTTGCTTTTTGTGGTATTTTCATTGATCCTGATTATTAATATCTTGGAGAAAAGCCCAGACAGCTTAGTTGGTGACAATACTTTAATTGAAGTCAAATGTTTGCCCTCACTCAATCAACTAAAAAAAGACAACCCATCAGTCACCAATATCAGAGATGTAATCAAAATTAGGAAATTAATGATAATGTAGAGTGGGCATTGGATAGAATTCATCCCTATTTTTCCAAATTCAAGGACAGCTAAATATTACCAGGATACTTTTAAGTATTCTAATTTTATATTGTGATTACAATACAGAATTTATCAGTGTGGAGTGGAATATAGAATTTTGGCTTCAAGATTGCAGATCCTAGGCATATGAGAGGAATGCCAAGAAGAGATACAAAATACATCAAAGATGGGCAAGCGAGAAGGAACACAACTAAACATGAGCAAAGTGATAAATTGAAGACTAAATAAAACTGAATCAAACATGTGAGGTATATTTAGATTAAACGAAGTAAAACATAATACAATAACTTATCAATAAAATAAGGAAAAACTATATTAAGAAACACCAGATAAAAAAACAATTGATTCCCTGTCAATTTCTGAGCATCTTCCCGTTTCTTTCTAAAACTCTTGTCTTTGTGCGGGAATTTCAAATAATCTTGTTAGCGTAATATATAACTTTTCCAATGCAAACTTTTATTCATAGCGTTAATATATTGTTGTAGTGCAAATTATGATTTTGAAACATAGTATCGTTGTGAATACAAACATACTAGCTCAAACAGCTAGCTCAATGACATGCATTAGACTCCCGGAATAAATAAATAAATAAATAAATAAACATATATATAAATACATATATATATTCTTGGTAAGGGCAAAGAATAAAAATTATGAACAATAAATTAAATTAAGAATGAAATTATTAAATATGAAAGACAAACCCTCCCAGACCTGCGAGTTTCTTATTAATATATTTATAGCAGAATGACACGTAAGCCCCACCCCCTCCCCCTGGTGACAAAGTCAAGTAACAATGTTTTAATAATTTGTGCCACCATTGGTATAATATAATAGCCATTCTGATGCTTTGCGAATCAAAAGCTAACATTACAATATAAAGTGATGCATAGTTGGCAGAGCTAAATATAATCTTTTGTTATTCCATTGACCATATTTATTTGTATTTTGATCAATGTGTCTTATTAATATATTTATTTATGATTGGAAACAATAGAAGTCTCTACTGATATTATTGTGTGTTACTAGGAAAATAATAAACGTAAGTTTTTGAAATTTGTCACTTGTTGGTAGGGCACATTGAGAACCCCCTCTGAAGTGTTGTTTTCCAGCTACCTTAAGAGTTCTAGACCCATACATCAGAATAGTGTACATGTTATGTAAAGCACAATCTAAAGAAGTAAGATCAAGTTTATTCTATCTTTGAAAAAAGATCTATGGTAAAAAGAGGAAAATAATTTGTGGTCCCCAGCCAGCAGTGGGTCAAAATACATTATAGTTTATAATATACATGAAGTGGCTCCATTTAGGCCTAAAACTGACCCTCTTTCGTATCATCGGCAAATAATTGTGCAATTGCTGGGGATAGTGACCAAATCCAGCCGATCCTAAAAAAAGTGTGCATTTACAACATGCAAACTGAATTATGACAAAAATGAAATTAACTTACATTGGAGTATATTATATCAGAATTTGTGAAAGAAGAGGGAGCCAAACAATTTATATTAAAGATTGCAATTAAACATTTTGATCATGTTGACTTTATTTTTAAGTATCTATAAGTATACAAACCACCTACAATCTGAATTTTTTTAAATGATAAGGATATGCTGAGCTTAATTTTTTTAAAATTAAAATCAATAATATCAGTGATGCTATTTACAAAAATAAATAAATAAATTAAAACTCATTACAAGAATGTTAACTTTTTTAATTGAGTATACTACTTAAGAAAATGTGTTGTGTTTCAATACACTATCAGTGACTGATTCGTGCTCATTAAATTTATTCTCCGACAAATGAATAAGATTAAATATTTAACATTTAACATTTTGTATATCAATTCACTACTTTACAAGAAAGATAAGACAGCAAATAGAGCGCATAAAGCAATATAAAGTTTTTGATATTAACAGGTGGGAGGAGCTTAAGGTGGCTTAAATATTTTGTTGTTGACATAATAGGCTTTTCTGCTACATTTAAAGTATTCAAATATTAATTAAGAATGGATTTATTTGAAAAATGTATCTAATTGTCCTTGAAAATATGAAGATTTTTTAAATATATAATGAACAAAGTAGAAAAACCTAACAATCGTTACCATTGCGGACGATGATTCAGATTGTTGTAATAATAGACAGATAACTGAATTCTGATTGGTTAACAAATATATTAATTGTATGAAACTCCGCACGGATGCTCTATTGTTTGAAAATGGAGATATTTACTCAAAACTCTTAATATATGTGAAACAAAATAATATACACTAGCAAACCCAAGCACAAATTGCACTATACTTATTTAAACTTTTTTCTTTCAGTCCCGGTTTTAAATTTTATTTGTATGTTTGGACCGATAAAAAAAGATCAATGTTGGGTCCACAAGGGTCAACACTTTGTATTAAAATTTCAACTGTTAAAATTTTCGACATTTTATTAGGTGTTGCAAATCTTCATGCCATCGCATTGCTATTAAATTCCTCATTTATAAATTTTGACCAATAAAAAAATGTAAATATTGACTATTGAGTCTAAAATGGATATATATCATTGTTGTATAAACGTTTCTCTTAAAAGGTTTAAAGAAAAACAACATAAACTTTTAGAGACTTACTTATATTAAATTACTCTATGGCATTGGAGAATTATTGAGTTAAAACTTTAAGTAGTATCTCTTTACAACTAAAGCTCCCAAATTGTATTGATATATTTGCAAATATCTTAGAAACTGTTGGATTTATAAGAAATATATGTCAAATAAAAGTTTTTTATTTTTAATAGTACTACACAAGACATCTTGTGAATGTGAGGAATGCCAGGTCTCCACCGTGGTTCGGATTCCACGTCAAACTGTAGGTCCTCCATTTCATCTCACAATCACCCTACCATTACACATTAGCGTAAGTGCGTATAACCCGAACGGGTAGAAGACGCGGTGGTAATAATAATAATAGTACTACAATTTTGCAATAAGTTATTTAGTATCTCAAATAGTTGCGGAGATACGTAAGTTTCTACTTCTGTAAGGTACCCTAAAATTCATTTCATGGTATAATGAAAATAGCCAGTTTATTTATAATCTTAATCAACACCTAGATATGAATTTTAATCAAAATTGTTATGCTCTTTCTTAAACTACTCTTAATTTTAAGTTTAAACAGACACACAGACAGACGTAATTGCAAATACCACTTTTTAGGGTTTGGGGGTCATGAGACGTTGGCATCCATCAACATTTCAGGTTAGATGTTCTTTTGCGGATGCAATACTTTTACCTTTTGTGTTCGAAAAAGTAAAAAATATATATATATTTACTTATTGCTTTAAAGTTATTGGTTTTTATAAAAAATATGCTTCCTGTAAAATATTTGTATTATAAAGATACCTACATATTTGTAACAATAAGTAATTTAATATCTCAAATAGTTTAGGAGATATTATAAAAGATAATTTACATATCAGACCGGAGCCCTTAAAGTCATTTTGCTGAAATATTGAGAGAAGCCATTTTGTTTGGGTTATTTATAAATGTTAAGAAATGAAATGTAATCAAAATCGTTAGAGCCGATTTTGAGAAAATCGACCTTTTCTCTTTTTGCCCTTCAGTAAACTACACTTAATTTTAGGGTTAGATATCCAATTCCAAAAAACCCTTGGGGCAACACTATATAAACCCTAGATACCAAGTTTTAGCCCGATCAGTAAAATAGTTTAGGCTCTAGTTGGAGGTACAGACAGACAGACGAAAAGTCAAGAACTACTTTTTTGGATTCAAGGGGTCATGAAAATCTTGAGTTTGATTTTTTTTGGATGATCACAATACTTTCTCTACCTGTAAGATAGCAATAAATTAAAACTAAAATTATGCTCAGTGACCATCTTTCTGACAACAATCAGTTTATTGAAAAACTAGCAGCACAAAGAACTTTTAGTTAAACACAGCTTACTGTGAAAACTATTAGTGTTAAAGGGATGAATCTTATTTCAAAATAAAATTATGTTCCCGAGGATTATTTTGTACACTTACAGTACCCATCTATGTCAATTAGAGAAAAACTTTTTCACAGAGTGAAAATTTGTCTGGAATCAAAATTTTATTATAGTTTTATTCAAAGATTTTTTTTTCAAAATGGAACTTGTTAGAATATGGGAATGTTAAGAAGATCATAATGGCTAATAAGTGAGAAGTTGGCCTTGGGACAATCACGGCTACTGTTAAAGCAGAGAGAATACTTTGTGATAAACTTGTGGGGAAGAAGTGGAAGCTAGTAGCAACAAAGAAAATTAAAATATAAATAAATGGTATATTAACAAGATTGTGATGGTGATGGAAGCAAACTGGATGCAGTGGGTAATGGAACTATTGAACTAAAATAATATTAAGTGAATAATGGATTAAAATAATACTGAACAATGTATTGTATATACCTATTTTCAGTTAAGAGTGTCATGAACAGGGGCCATCAAATTACCTTCGACAGTCAATTTGTAAAATAATGAAAGACGGTAAAGTGTCTGCCATTGGACATAGATACAACAAGATGTATTACTATGCATTTCAGTGCTAATGAACATGCAGCTATAGTCTATGGGAAGGGCAGTCTAACCAAGTGGCATGAAATCTTTGTCATGAAAATGTAGAATATGTGAAGATGATATTGGACAAAAATAATATAATATGTGAAGAAGATGGATAAAGTTGTGATAGTTGTCTGAAAGGAAAAATGCACGAATAACTATTTGAGTGGAGTGAAACTTCAATCACCCAGTACTGTGAACTGGTAAACATGGATGTACGTGGACCCATGGAAGTTGCATTGCTTGGCAGTTCAAAGTATTTTATACTTATAAAAGGAGAAACACAGGCCTGCGATGAAAAAAATACAAGGGAATTGATAGCTGAACTTTATGTATTGTTGGTGCTGATTAAAAAAAAAAAAAAAGATTNNNAATATTTTTTTTTTTATTATGGCACGTTTTCTTCAAAAATTCAATTTTACTTGGATTTTTATGAACATTTACCTTTTTTTTTTTGCATTGAATTTCTTCTCTCCCTGCCTGACCATTTTTCTACTGTGCTGAACCCTACAGAATACCCCTCTGTGACACCTCCCCGTCACTGTACCTCCCTCCTTGTCGCAACTTCTCTCTACCAATAACGTCGCATGAATCCATAACTCAGTTCTTTAACTTGGTTCGCTGACCTCACAGGAACGCTCGCTAAGCGAGTGTAATCGACAGTCACCTTCTATATTTTTGAGCTTTATCTAGATTGATCCTGAACGTGTTATCTTTCTTAAGACTGAATTCTCTAGACTTTTCTGGAGTTATCAGGAAATATATAACAGAGATGTCCTGATGAGGGACTCAGTTTATCTCTCTTTAACCCAGAAGATCGTGTACTTACCGTGTTCGTAGTAAAATAAAAGGTGTGGAAATTTTTAAGTTCATCTCAATTTTTCTTTCATGTGTAGTGCCGTGCGTGCGCTGATACAGTGACAAGTGGAAATTTCATCATAGAAACAATTTTAACTGTTGCTTTTCTCTGTGCGTTTCGTAAAACATGGCTTTGAGTTGGAGATGTTGTGAAAATTTGCCAAATGACTTCTATTACATATGCGGCGAATATAATGTTATTAAAAATCGCATGAGGAGCATTATAGTCTAAGTAAGACAACTTTATCCTGCGTATTTTGGCATGAAACTCTGAGACCAGGACAAATTGTGGGCGCCTCAAAGTTTGGGTGAGGTGTCTCAATTATCTACGCTTATGGCTCAAAGGAAAGATGACTGCTTTACTATTTGCAATTCCTATGACATGGAGGGAGCCGAAAAAACACTCTGATGATTGTTCCTTTTGTTCCTGCCATGTCCGTGGGTATAACCGCAAAAATTAAAACCTTATCTCTTATCCAGATAACATTCCATCGGCCATACGTCCCGTTCCTCATAGACCTGATGTGCCAGTGCCTTTGCCTCCAACTGAATTGTCAGTCATCTCTTCAGACTTGGAACATCCAGAAGTTCAAAGCTCCAATACTGAATATAAGCCCTCTGGAGGCGATTCACCTCAGCCCTTCTCTCAGGTTTAACTTAATGAGCTGACTAGAGATCTGGGCCTTTCAAAAGAGGCAGCTGAATTGTTGGGCTCCAGATTGAAAGAAAAAACTTATTGGCCAAAGAAACCTCTTTTTATTGGTACAGGAATCGAAAAATGGAATATGTTAAGTACTTTGAGGAAAAGAAGAACCTGGTCTATTGTTCTGATGTTCCCGGATTGATGAGCAAATTTAATATCACATACGATAAAGATAAATGGAGGCTGTTTAAGGCTCCTTTTCGATGAACCTATAAAGATGTTCTTCATCACGGAAGTCAGTATGCATCTGCACCAGTTGAACACTCGGTGCATTTTAAAGAACGCTATGAAATCCTGGCTCGTGTTCTCAACAAAATAAAATATTCCGACCACGGTTGGACTATTTGCGGTGATTTGAAAGTTATCTTCATGCTTCTTGGTCAACAAGGTGGATATACAAAGTTCCCATGTTCCATTTGTGAGTGGGACAGCCATGATAAGACTAAACATTGGGTCAAAAAAGAATGGCCGAAAAGACAAAATCTTGAACCAGGCACCAAGAATGTGATTCGGAACAGCTTAGTTGATCCAAAAAAAAAATATTGTTACCCCCTCTGCATAAAAAAATAGGTGTAATGAAGCAGTTTGTCAAGGCTAATCCAAATAGTGGTGATTGTTTCAAATACCTGTGCAAAATGTCTCCAGGTTTATCCGAAGCCAAGTTGAAAGAGGGAATCTTTGTTGTTCCAGATATCAGCAAGCTTATGAAGGATTAAGAATTTGAGACTAGCATGACAACAAAGGAAAAGGAAGCTTGGGTTGCCTTCAAAGATGTCATCAGTAAATTTCTGGGTAATTATAAGGATCCTGACTATAAAGCAATTGTTATGAATATGCTGGACCAATTTCAAGCGTTGGGTTGCTCCATGAGTGTCAAAATACATTTTCTTCACTCACATGTGAATTTCCCCCCCGAAAATTTAGGATCAATCAGCGAAGAACAGGGTGAAAGGTTCAACCAAGACATCAAAGATATGGAGTGCAAATATCAAGGAAGATGGGACAAGAACATGCTCGCCGACTACTGTTGGATGTTAACACAAGATAGGCCTGAGATTGAACATAAAAGAAGAACGTCAAAAAGAAGTTTCAAAGGAAAAAGAGTACGTACTTAAATATAAACTTTTTTTTTTGCTCAGTTTAAAATTTGTTTCAAGCTTTAACGTTCACATACATAATATTTGCTCCTCTTGGTCAATCATCTATTTTATGTAAATTACCTTAATAAAAACAAATTAAAATAGTATGTTAGTGATTTTATTCTAGAAACTGCACCATAATTTGATGTAAAAAGTTTAAACTCAAGGGAACTTTTTGTTTTTCTCTCGACTAGAGGCGGCTCGTGCGATCTAGCAACAGTGGTTTTCATCCATTTAAACCTATAAAAATTAATTGATTGCTGAAAAATCAATTTGCCTCACCACAAATCGATTATTTTACATAGATTTAAATGGATAAAAACCACTGTTGCCAGATAGTACATGCAACATTGTTCGAGAGTCAAAGAGGATTTTAGCTAAATATCGATATCGATTTTACAAAAAAATCCTGACGTGATGGTTCAGTTTTGAAATCAGCACACCAAATAACATAAAACTCAGCGAAAACTTCTCGTGTATTTTACAAAAATTTCAATTTCGCAGGCCTGTGTAATTAAAAAGATTGTGATAAGTGATGGAAACAAACTGGACACAGTGGGTTATGTAACTATTGAACTAATCTAATATAATGGTGAGGAGTGGATTAAAACAGTATTGAACAATGTATTGTATGTACCTAAAATGACAACCAACTTGTTTTCAGTTAAGAGTGTCATGGATAGAGGCCATCAAATTATCTTTGACAGTCAATTTGTAAAGTAATGAAAGACGGTAAAATGTCTGCCATTGGACGTAAATACAACAAGATATATTACTATTAAGGCATTCACGAGCTAAGTTTACCTGGATGACAGCTCGAAATGTTACTAGAAGTAATCCCTAATATATCACTATGCCAACAGCTGATATTTATCACTTTGGATCACTGTAATGAAAACAGATGGTAATATATTAATGTGATAGTTAAGCACAGTAATTTAGGCCAATAATATTTATATACTTATTTAAGGTTGGACACAAAGTTTATTTATAGTTTTATTCCCCTTAAAAAAATATTAACACCACTTTTCACAAAAACTTCTAACGAACATAGCTTCAAAATGTCGACTGACGAATCTAAACCATATGATTGAACATAACGGTAAACAAGTTTTACGATGATGCAGACGCGCAGTTGATGAAATATATTTTATTCAGTTCAATATTTCGAAATACGATAAAATAATCATAAATAAATAATCATAATTTATTGTATGTAAAAAAATAACAACAATTTTCTCTTTTCCAAGTAAATACGATGCTTTTCATTCATAAAAGTGGACAAAAAGTTCAGATTAAACTGTAAATTTATTATTTAGTTTAGCAATAATATAGTTTGTATTTTATTAATAGAAATTTTCTCTACGTTGTTTTAGTTTGATTATATTAATTTGTCATTGTCTTTCTGCCATTGTTACAATTTGTCATTAGTTGTCAGTATTTTAAAATCTTAAACATGCAATATAATAATTCATACTTCCAACAATGGTATATAATATACAATATATTAACTCTTTGGCAAGTACTCTTAAAATGAGCGAGCTTTACATGTTTTTCCTCCATGCAATATTTCAACAATATAAAGTTATTGATATAAATCAGGGCTCCCCAAATGGTGTCCCACCAAGTTTCTTGTAAAAGTAATTTACTCTAGTAAAATTGGATGTTTATATGAACATTTTTGACTTGCGGGGCAAAAATCCATGAATGCCCCAACTGATGTTTATGTTTAATTTCTTCCTTACATCTGCTCTATTATATTGACTTATCAAAGATAGTATATATATGTTTGTCAGAAAATATGTTTAGATCACCATTTCTTATTTCATTCACAGTTAAATAACTTTTCTCATTCTTGCATAGCTTGACAAAAATTAGCCTATCATGATAGACTCGGGGACTCATCTGTGACCTTCTGGTATTTTGAAGTTATAAAGCCCTGTCATAGATGTACCAAGCAATTTGATTGTTTAGTTTGACAGGAATAGGTTATCACGTGGACTTAGCCTAATACTAAGCTCATCTAATCTTGTTTGGTAGTGATTCTCAGCTGAGTGTGATAAGGGTGGATTTTCATAAATGGTTTCCCCTTTCCCCATGTATAAATGAGGGTATATTTGGATCTAGATTTTATATTTCTCATATCCATGTTATTTTGTGTAAATATATGTGTATAGCCCAGATGTGTAGGTAGTCATGGAGCAAAAATAAGATTATAGAGTTTCTAATTTAAGATATTATTATATTTTCAAGAGCCTTGTTAAAATATTTAAACTAATTTAATATATTTAATTTCTAATACTTTTTAAATATATATTTACAAAATTATTATTTCATTAAACTAGACTATTTCTTCTAAGCTACTTATAACATTTTCTTCCAGCCA